>PVHP010013632.1:0-19739 GCA_004024765.1 Zapus hudsonius
TCACTCCTCCTGGCAGGCCCACTGTCCTCTCTCCTTCTCTCTGACCCCTTCCACACTTCTTTGAATGGGTTTCTTCACTAAAATAATTGAGTGGGATCCTGGGGAATCCACAGAACTTCTCCTAAGAAGTTGGGCAGAGAAAGAAGTAGATTTGTTTTCCATGGTCTCCACTGTCACGTTTGAAGGGGAGACTTGAAGGACAGGTCCCAGAGTTAGAGGAACTAGTGGCTCGGAGGCCCTGCGAGTCTTTTTTCATCTTGCAATGACTTTAGGGTTTTTTTCTTAATAATAAAGCAAAACTCTCTAAGAAAAAAGGGATTTCTTTGCTTTTATTTCTGGTTGATGTCTTTAGTATGACATTGTATCTTCTTAATCATTGACACTTGGGTGAGTGAGGAAGACTGAATGAAAAATTAAGAGAAAAGAGGTGAAGGGAATGGCATTGGCAAGATGGTGGAGGAAGAAGGTCCCTGTCGTCTTCTCCCACAGAAACAACATTGGTGGATAAAGATGATTCTGGAATAGCTTTGGGATTCAAGTAGGAGGCTACAAAATCATAAATGCCATGGCTAAGGTTGGCGACTTTTAAAGGCAGCTCACTGACTATGGTCCCTGAGTCAGATCCATAAATATTCCATCCCATGCAAAATCAGCTACAATCCTTTCTGAATTTGGTCCTGCCAGTGGGGTCATCTGATGGTGTCAACCTATGAGCTGGTCCCAGGAAGTAGTGCTCTTCAGGCAGAGATATGATGGAGACACACCTGTCTGTGACCTCGGAGGCAGGCCTGTCACCTGGCTATGGCACTGCTCAGCTGTGGCCTGGAAGGTCCTGCCCCTCTCGGTAGCCTGATAGGAGGCATATCCGAAGAGGCAGGCCTGTGTTGGCTGTGAAGACAGAAGCAGCTCTTGACTTGGTTCTGGCTCCTCTCAGCTGTACACTGGGGCCTCTCTCTTGCTTGCTTCTGTCCAGAGTCCTCTTGGGGATTTGACTGGAGTCACAGCTATGTGAGCACCGGGTAAAAGGTCGACCAGCTGTGGAGCCAACTGCGGACCCTAAAGTCGACTTTTGTCCCAGTGCCAGCCCTTTTGACAGAAGTCTGAGGAAAGTCCAGTTCATCCAGGGACTGGACAGAAACCACATTCACCCAAACCACTGGTAATAGACACACCAACCAAGGGCCCTGAGGTACATCCAGCAACCAGTGTTCAGACTGGCTCTAATCCTGCTCAACTGTCATCTTGGGGACAAGGCTCTCAGCCCAGGGACTTGACAGGAGGTTAGTGAAAGGGTTAATGACCTTGCAAAGAACAGGCCTTAAAACAGAGGAAATTCTTTTGTGTTATCAGTCCTAAAACAGAAATTTCTTTTTATTGGTCCAGTGACTCCCAGCTTCCTGACCCACCTGACTCTTAGTCACCTGACCCACCTGACTCTGTTTCCCCATTCTTTGCCCTAGTTGATTTTTACACCCTCCCCACTTTAATCCCTGTGAAAGGTACCCCTTAACCATTTAGTCTTAAGGAAAGACTAAATGTTAAATATTAATTTATTGGTTCATTGTACATGCAGACTGCTTGGGAAATGAACTGAGGCAGAACAGAATCCTTGTTAAATATTATAGTGCATCCAGCCTCTTCTGTGGCTCATGGACTGGAAAGTCCCAGGAGAAGATAGGGATTGCTCTGGCCCCAACATAGTTAAAAGGAGGAAATGAAAGTAGATGGTAACTGTGATGGTTAAATTCTGTTGTCAACTTGACCTTTCAAGTAATCTTGGGTGGGTCTCTGAGGATGTTCACAGGAAGGAAGCCTCTCAGTAGGGGGCAGGATGTAAGGAAGCTCAAATGAGCTAGATATAAACATCCTTTCCTGTGTGGGCAGTGCAGGAAGGAAAATCCAGAAACTCAGGAAGCCATTAAGTCTGGGACAGAATTACAAGACCCCACCCCTAGGGCTATATAAAGGTGAAAGAATTCTCTCCTGGCCCTCCTGCCTGTTCCCTGTCCTGTGTGTGTGTGTGTTGTAGGAGATGGATTTTTCTCTCTGGTTGGACCTGTGAAAGAGGGTCAACCTCTTTCACTGTTACAGAACTTCGCCTCAATTTGTAGTTTAAATAAATAAACTCTCCTCACATAAACTGTGATTGGTTCAAAGATTCATCCCAGCGTCGTGTGGCTGACTACGACAGTAGCCTAGCTACACAATAGCCAGCTCTTCAGCAGTTTGAAAATGCTAACAATTTGTTTCTGGAAAGTTCCTGCTTCTGCTTGCCTGCTTCCCCTCCCCGCCCTTTGCCTTGGTAAAGAATACATAAGAAAACTACAAGCTTGGTTCGAGACCACAGTTCTTTGAATGCTATCTTGGCTATGGTCCCTGGGAATAAATTGCTTCTTTTTCACTCATACTTGTGTTGGAGTCATCATTCCAGAGATGCTGCATTTACAGTTGTTTCACTCCCAAGGAGAAATTACTGTCCTTCATTGCTTCAATCAAGAGCAACCTGTGGCTGTGGAAGGCCAGGTTTTTCATTTCTCTTCATTCCTATGTTTCCCTAAATTGGTCCAGTCCCGATTCGGGTCCAACAGTACCTAACAAAGCTAGCAAATACAAGAAGAGGTATTTTGTGAAGGATAGGTGATGTAAATTGGTCAGGCAGCTTAGAGTAACAAGATTCCAAAGGGAATAGCTTTCTTCTTGGTTAAACATGGAAAGTGGCCTTGAGTCTGTAAGGAGAATCTGATTACTGTTTTGTTTCCTTATCTTTTTCTTTCCTGGAAAATTAAGATTATACTAGAAGTACCCACTTCCAAGGAGATTATATCTTTTCCTAGAGAATTAAGATTCCTGGGAAGATTTCCCCCTTCTCCGGGAACCTGATCCTTTACCACAAGGCCTGTTGAACTGTGGTTTTCTTTCCCCAAAGGAATTCCTCTTCCCACAAGAACCAGCCTGAGTCACCAGGTGGGCTCTCCTTCTCAGCTCTGGAAGCCCCCTCCTGTCAGTCTTAATAGGGGTCTTTCCATTCTCTTAAGATCTATAATAAAATCCACCCTCCCATGGTCCATGAAATTCATTTGTCAAATTCATGAGACAAGAGCCTGGAAGTGGAAGTTCTGTATGACTGTGACCATCTGGCACCCTTGCTCCTGAGCCCACCCAAGAGCTGAGAAAGGCTCTGTGGCTCTCAATCCCCATATCATTCCCATATCATTTGTTCCTTCAAATGCACAGATCAGGCAAACACAACACCACTGAAAACCCAATAAACCTCCACCTACCAGACCCAGAGAAGCAGAGATCCATGAATTGCTTGACTAATAAATTATGACAATCAAATCATACACACAAAAAACAATCAAATAATAAACTAATAAATCAAAACAACCACCTTTACAAAGCTAGTAGAAAAGACGAGTATCACATGTTTTCTCTCATACAGAATCTAGATTTAAGCCGGGCATGGTGGCACATGCCTTTAATCCCAGCACTTGGGAGGCAGAGGTAGGAGGATTGCCATGAGTTCAAAGCCACCCTGAGACTACATAGTGAATTCCAGGTCAGCCTGGACTAGAGCGATATCCTACCTCAAAAAACCAAAAAAAAATCTAGATTTAAATATATACAAATATGTTATTAATAATAAAGAATAAGACACATTATAATCAAATTGTCAAAAGTCATAGAATTTAAAAAACAGAGAAAGGAGACTTGGGTCTTCATAGGACATCAACAGATATCTGAGCAGAAATCTTTCAGGATAGAAGGAAATGGGATGCTATATTCAAAGAACTACAAGGAAACATTGCCAGCCAAAAATACTAACCACAGCAAAGCTATCATTCAGAAATGAAAGGATACCCAATAATAATGTGAAAGTAGATAAAGAAGGTATGACATTCAGTGGGAAAAATAAATACAAAGAGAAATTGAGAATATGTTAGCACTTACATAAGTCACTTTGATTCCAGTATGAAAGTGAAAAGACAAAAATATTTTTAAAAACCAGCACCTACCAAATTTGTTAATGGATGCACAACATAAAAAGATATGGCATATGCTGGAAGCCACAGCTGCACGAATCCATGCGTGTAAAGTAATATCCACGGCATTTTCAGAAGATAGTGTGTTACAGCCTCCCTTTCCATCCTCCTTACATTCCTTCCACCCCTTCTTCTATGAGGTTCCCTGACCATCACCTTTGGAGAGGTGCTTTAAATGTCCTATTTGAGGCTGAGCACACAAAAGTCCCTTATTCTCAGCAATTTTGTCAGCCATACATCTCTGCATTCCACTGCATTATCCATTGTAGTAAGAAACCTTGGATGTTGGCACTTCAAGCAATACTGATTGATGGGAACAAGTATAGAAATTTAGAAGGCAGTTTGACATGCTGTCTGTTTATAGCAGGTTCCTCCCTAGGGTCTATGTCTCCAGCCACAGGCTTTCGACCAAACCCCAGGAATGAAATCCCTCCTGTGGAGCAGGCTCCAATTCCACTCTGGAAGTGGTTGATAATTCCCATCACATTCATGCAACTATTGCACCAGTGGGCATATCTGCCTGGCAGGTCAGTTATAAAATCTAGCACAAAGTTCAGTCTGTCCATAGGGGAAGGATACATGAGAGCCTATACTTCCCTGAGTTGTACCTCATGGTTGCTGGGAGAGGGGGTAGTCAGGTTCATCAGTAGTGTAACCACTGGTAAGTTGTCCACTCAGAAGTAAATAACCTTCTAACCATGATCATGCAAGCAACCTTCATTTAACTCAATGGTAAGAAGAAAAAGGGGGTGGGGAGCATGATGGCAGATGAGTAGCAGCCTTGCCAGGATTCTCTCCATAAAGGTTTGATTTTCCAGCTGGGATCCAAACCCCAGACCCCAGCTGGCCCTGAACCCAAGCCCACCCTCTCCCCAGATCCTGCACCAGCCCAGACAGGGTTCCCCAATGGCTTTCTGCTCCGCAGAGGAATGGAGAGCCACCCCTCCCCACCCCAAGCTTTCGCCATCGCCCATTGTTCCTCCCAGCCGCTTCCCAAGCCATTGCTCGCTGAGCACCTCTCCCTCCCGGGGCCCCTTGCCTCCAGTGCCTGATCCTTGGGCGCACTTCTCTCCATGACCCCACCCACCCACACACAGGCAGCTGAGCTTCTAGGGCAAACTGACCTAGCTTGGTTCTGGAAGCAAACTTGGTACCACAGCTGAAGGTGGGGCCAGGCCTCTGGCAGATACCTAAAAACTGCTGCCACTGCTGGGAGGGCAGAGGCCAGTTCAGGCAGGGACCATGCGCCACTGCCAGGAGGGCACAGGTGATTTTGGCAGGCACCAGGGACCGTGTGCCACTGAAGGGAGGACACAGGTTGGTCCAGGAATATGAGAACACAGATTACATGAGCAATAGGAAGCTCTCATCAGGCTCTTGAGTCTGGGCTGCTAGGGCTGGGCTGGCACATGGAATCAGAACAGGTCCACCAAGTACTGGCCCAAGGAGAGTCTAGAGCCTTGAGTCTCTACCCCTAGTGGGGGAGATAGCATTCCAGATCTGCTTGCTGCAGTCAGGTGGGAAACACTGGGCTTTTTAGCTTGGGGTGCTGGGCTGTTTCTATTGCAGCATACCAATCGGGGACAGGGCCCTATGAGGTGGCGCTAAGACTAAATAGTCACATACAGAGGGATCCAGATGGGTAAAGATCTGAGCCTGGCTGGGGGCAGAACACCCCAACAGGAAAGACCTCTGTTTATGATCAAACCTGGTGATCTTTCCACTGGAAGCAAAGCGGGCTGAACAGCACTCCACAAGGTGCCTGAGTCCCACTAACCTACCTGGACATGGGCAGAAACCAATGAAAAAAAACCCACAGAAATCAAAGACGGAACTCTCCAACTCAGGGCCCCTAGTCCCATTAAGGAACAGGAAAGTGGCAAGGAAGTGGAGACAACAAATATACAATCCCAAAGAGAGAATAATATGACTCCTGTCCACAACTGCAATACAAACATGAAGCAGTTAATGGCTGATATGGAAACTATGAAAAAAGACATGAATGAGATGAAGCTCACAAACACAAGCATAGACTCCAGACTGAATTTATTGGAGAGAAATATGAATGAATTCAGAAACACAGTAAGTGAGTTGAAGGTGAACCAACTACGGGAGGAGCTAGACAATCAATTGATTAAATTTGATGAGGACTTAAGAAAACTTAAACATGATTTTCAGGAATTCCTAGCAAAAACAAAAATAGACTAGAAATTGGATATCACCAAAGAATTGGAGACTATAAACAAAATTATAGCAGAAACCAAAAATGAAACGGAATTGTTAAAAACCTCCCTTGAATTAATCAGTCCCAGAGTTGACAATCGAGGACAGACTCTCAGACGTTGAGGACAAGACAGAAGGAAGTAATAAGGATGTCATAAGTTTCAATAAATTCAAGAAATCAAGTGAGCAAAATTTGAGGGATCTATGGGATACCATAAAGAGGCCCAATATTAGAATCATGGGGATCCCAGAGGGAGAAGAAGCCCAGACTAAGGGCATAGGAAATATTTTCAACATAATTATTCAAGAAAACTTCCCCTATCTAACAAGAGAAAGCCCACTCAACATTCAAGGGGCCCAGAGGACTCCAAACAGACAGGGCATGAAGAGGAATTCTCCAAGACACATTTTAATCAAGATGCCTAATATAGAAAGCAAAGAGAACATACTCAAACCTGCAAGAGAAAAGCAAACCATAACTTATAAAGGAAAATCCATCAGACTTACCTCAGACTTCTCATTAGAAACCATGAAAGCTAGAAGGGCTTGGAATAATGCTTTTCAGGGCCTAAAGAAGTATGGCTTTCAACCTAGACTACTGTACCCAGCAAAGCTATCCCTCATAATAGATGGAGAATTGAAAGTGTTCCATGAAGTAAACCATCTCTACGACTATTTGAACACAAAACCAAAATTACAGAAGATTCAACAGGACATATCCCACACAGAAGAAACAAGAAATCTACCTCAGAAGAGTACCAGAGATCAGGCACAACAATCACAGTCAGTGTGCTAATAACAGCAGCACAGACACCAACCTCCATTAACCCTTCAACATGGCAGGGCTTAGAGCAAACCTCACAGTTATATCTCTGAATATAAATGGACTTAACTTGCAGGGAGCTGGGACGATCGCCATTACAAGATGGCGCCCACTTCCTTGCAGCTAAGTGGTAAACAACTCCATATTAGGCAATGCTTTGGTGAGAGACGCGCCTCTGGCTTTGCGCATGCGCGGATTATGTATTGGTCCCTAGCCAATCCCATGGCGCCTGGTGATGGCGAGCTGGCGTCAGCCAATCATGGGACGACCCGTGTCCCTGCTCCCTTTATAAGCAACTGACTCCTAGTGCTCGGGGCCCCTCGCTTCCTGCTCTCCCTTCAATCAAAAGGCTCTCCAATAAAGTGTGATTTGAGAAGAATCCTCTAGTGGTGGTTGTTCTTCCTTGCTGGTTGAGGAGCTCGCCGCATGGCAAGGCTTAGAGCAAACCTCACAGTTATATCTCTGAATATAAATGGACTTAACTCCCCTATAAAAAGAGACAGACTTGCAGGGTGGATCAGAAAAATGAACCCTTCCATCTACTGCCTTCAGGAAACGCACCTTACCTCTAAAGACAGCAATCTTCTTAGGGTAAAAGGATGGAAAACAGTTTATCAGGCATGTGGAAGTAAAAACAAGTGGGTGTGGCTACATTAATCTCTGACAAAATAGACTTTACACCAAAGTCAATTAAAAAGGATAATGATGGTCATTTCTTACTCATCAAAGGAATGATCCAACAGGAAGATATCACCATCATTAACATACATGCACCAAATTTGGGTGCAACACAGTCATAAGGGAAACCCTACTCAAAAATAAAGCAGAAATAGACTCTAACTCTATCATAGTAGGAGACTTTAATACACCTCTATCATCTCTAGACAGATCAACCAAACAGAAGATCAGCAGGGACATAACGAAGCTCAATAATACCATTGACCAGCTGGGGATATTTACAGAATGTTCCACCCCAAAGACACAGAATATACATTCTTCTCAGCAGCACATGGGAATTTTTCTAAAATTGATCATATCCTAGGTCATAAATCATCCCTAAACAAATTCAGGAAGATTGACGTAGTTCCTTGCATCATATCATATCATAATGCATTAAAGGTAGAAATTAACAATGGAACAGGATCCAGAAAATGCACAAAGTACTGGTGCCTGAACAATTCGCTCCTAAAAAATGATTGGGTCATCCAAGAGATAAAACAGGAAATTCAGAATTTCCTAGTAGTAAATGATGATGAAAACACATCTCATCAGAACTTGTGGGACACAATGAAGGCAGTCCTAAGGGGGAAGTTCATTGCTCTAAATGCCTTCATATCAAAGACAGAGAGATCTCAAATCAATCGCCTAACCACCCACCTAAGATCATTGTAACAGATGGAAAAAGCTAACCCGAGGAGCTCAAGATGAAAGGAAATAATTAAAATCAGAGCTGAAATTAATGAATTGGAAATCAAGAAAACGATTAAAAAATAGATAAATCAAAGAGTTGATTCTTTAAAAAAGTTAATAAGATCGACAAACCCCTGACCAACCTAATCAAACGAAGAACTGAGAAAGCCCAAATCAACAAAATGAAAAAGGACAATGAGGAGATCACAACAGATCCCTAAGACATTGGAAGTATCATCAGGCCATACTTCCAAAACCTCTACTCCACAAAATTAGAGAACCTGGAAGAAATGGACAAGTTTTTGGACACCTACCAACTACCAAAGCTTAACTCAGAGCAGATATAATCACTAAATAAACCTATCACATCCACAGAGATTAAAGATGTAATCAAAAACCTTCCCAAAAGGAAAAGCCCAGGACCAGATGGTTTCTCAGCTGAATTCTACCAAGCCTTCATCATAGAGCTGAAACCACTCTTTCTGAAGCTTCTTAGAAGCATAGAAAATGAGGGAAGTCTTCCAAACACCTTCTATGAAGCTAACATTGCCCTAATCCCCAAACCAGGAGAGGATGCAACAAAAAAAGAGAACTATAGACCCATATCTCTGATGAACTTAGATATAAAAATTCTGAACAAAGTCCTAGCAAACTGGATACAACGCTACATCAAAAATATTATGCACCCTGGGGCTGGAGAAATGGTTCAGCGGTTAAGGCACATGCCTCCAGTGCCTAAGGCCCTGGGTTCAATTCCCCAGGACCCACATAAGCCAAACCCACAAGGTGGTGGCCCTGGTGCATTCTCTCTCTCTCTCTCTCTCTCTCTCTCTCTCTCTCTCTCTCTCTCTCTCTCTCTCTCTCTCTCTCTCCCTCTGCTTGAAAATGAATAAATAAAATAAAAAAATATTATCCACCCTGACCAAGTTGGCTTTATCCCAGAGATGCAGGGATGGTTCAACATACACAAGTCAATAAATGTAATCCACCACATTAATTGGCTCAAACACACAAAAAACATGGTTATCTCAATAGATGCGGAGAAGGCCTTTGACAAAATTCAATACCACTTCATGTGCAAAGCTCTGGAAAGGATAGGCATAGACGGCCTATACCTCAACTTAATAAAGACAATTTACAAAACTCCTAAAGTACAAATCGTTCTCAATGGGGAACGACTCAAGGAGTTCCCACTCAATTCAGGAACAAGACAGGGGTGTCCACTCTCACCACTCCTCTTTAACATAGTGCTTGAAGTTCTAGCCCAAGCGATAAGACAGGAGAAGGGCATAAAAGGGACACAAATCGGAAAGGAAGAAATTAAAGTATCCCTCTTTGCAGATGACACGATCCTTTATATATCAGACCCAAAGAATAGTATCAGTAACCTCTTGAGGGTGATTAATGCCTTCAGCAATGTTGCAGGATACAAAATTAACACACAAAAATCAGTAGCTTTTCTATATGCAGAAGACAAGCAGACAGAAAAAAGACATCAGAGAGACTGTCCCATTTTCTATAGCCTCAAAGAAAATCAAATACCTTGGAATATCACTAACCAAGGATGTAAAGGACTTATATAAGAAAAATATTGAAACACTCAAGGAGGAAATAGAGGAGGATGTGAGAAGATGGAAAGATATTACATGCTCATGGTTAGTGAGAATCAATATAGTAAAAATGGCAATCCTGCCAAAAGCGATTTACAGATTCAATGCCATGCAGATAAAAATCCCAACCTCTTTCATCACAGACATAGAAAAAATAATCTCTAAATTTATTTAGAAGGGCAAAATACCTCGGATAGCCAAAACTATTCTAAGTAGAAAATCCTACTCAGGAGGTATCATCATGCCTGACTTCAAAACATACTATAAAGCCATAGTAACTAAAACAGCATGGTACTGGCATAAAAACAGACAGACAGATCAATGGAACAGAATTGAAGACCCAGCTTTAAATGGAAGTAACTTCAGTTATTTAGTCTTTGACAAGGGGGCCAACAATGTACACTGGGCCAAAGATAGCATCTTAAACAAATGGTGCTGGATGAATTGGATAAACATGTGTAAAAAATGAAAATAGACCCACTCCTTTCACCATGCACAAAGATCAACTCCAAATGGATTGGAGACCTCAATATAAATCCTGTAACCCTGAACACCCTGGAAGCAAAAATAGGAGGAACTCTACATGAAATAGGAGTAGGGAAAAATTTCCTGAGCAAATCTCCAACGGTCCAGGAAATGCAATAATCACTTAACCAATGGGACCTGATCAAGATCAAAAGATTCTGTACAGACAATCAAACCATACTCAGAGCCAATAGACCCCTATCAAACTGGGAGACGATCTTTACCAGTTATAACTCAGACAAAGGCCTAATCTCCAGCTCTTACAGAGAACTCAAAAAATACATAATAAAATCTCAAACAGCCCCCTCACAAATGGGGCACTGATCTCAACAGAGAATTCACAGAGGAGGAAACACAAATGGCCTTGTCCCATCTAAGAAAATGCTCAGCATCCTTAAGCATCAGGGAAATGCAAATCAAAACCACAATGAGGTACCACCTTACCCCAGTCAGAATGGCAATTATAAAGAAAACCAACGACTATCGTTGCTGGTGAGGATGCGGGAAAGAGGAACCCTCATTCACTGCTGGTGGGATTGCAAACTCGTTCAACTGCTATGGAAAGCAGTGTGGAGACTCCTAAACAGAATGGACATAGAACTACCAATGGACCCAGCTATACCTCTACTAGGCATCTACCCACAAGATGTCACACCTTGATGCAGAAACTTTTGTACAACTATATTTATAGCAGCTCAATTCATAACAGCCAAGTATTGGAATCAACCCAAATGCCCATCCATGGAGGAATGGACAGCAAAACTGTGGTATATTTACATGATGGAATTCTACTCAGCTGAAAGGAAAAATGACATATCAAAATTTAGGAAAAAATGGTCTGACTTTGAGCAGATCTTACTAAGTGAACACTCAGAAGATCAGAGAATCAGGCTGGAGAGATAGATGGCTCAGCGGTTAAGGCACTTGCCTCCAGTGCCTAAGGCCCTGGGTTCAATTTCCCAGGACCCACATAAGCCAGACCCACAAGGTGGTGGCCCTGGTGCTCTCTCTCTCTCTCTCTCTCTCTCTCTCTCTCTGACTGCTTGTAAAATGAATAAATAAAATATTTTTAAAAAAGATTAGAGAATCGAATGCCGCATATTCTCCCACATATGTGGTCCTTAACCAGGATAATTGTAAACTATGCAGACTAGTAGAAAGAAGTGAGAGGTTATGAATGAGGGGTAAGGGATGGGGGAGGGGAATGACTTAAGCATGAGGCTAAACCAAATTAGGTTCAAAAACATAAAATCCTCAGGAGCCTACTGTAACCTATTGAGCAAGTAGTAGGCGTTGATTGGCAAGAGGGGCCATGAGTAGTAGGGGAGAGAGTCTAAGAATGTGAATAATTGATCAGTCTGACAATCTCTGGTCCTAGCCACCGGTTCCTTCCTTCACTGAGCTGTTGACCAAAGTGACCCATGAGGTTCCAAAAACAAGACAGAATTCTTTCAAAGCCCTTGAATGCCCTCCCAGGCCTGAGGCAAAACCTTGTTGCTGAAGAAACCACAGAATGCCATCAATCAGCATCAACAGACCCTTCGAGGTCCGGAATGGTAACCAGCCCCTAGATGCCAGTCAGTACAGTGCTGGAAGGCACTGCACAAGCTGCCAGGGGAAGCCAATCAACAACAGCTGGAGTAAACAGAGACCACTGGCATGAAACACAGTCTGCGGCCATGAATAGGCTGACCATACCTCTTACTGGAACCAAGAAAGGAGCACTCGTGCAATGGAGGAGCCTGGGCCTGGGGGAGACAATCAAAAGCTTTTAAATTCGGCCAAATATTCCACTTAGGGAGGGGGAGCCCTTGACTGGAACTGGGGATTCAGGGCAATAGACACCAGATCCTGTACTCTTGGGCTCCCAACAAAAGATGCACTATGGAAGTGATTGACAGAGAGGCTACTAAAAATAGAATCTTGGTAATCCATAATTGTGTTAACCTAGACTGATCTCACTCTCACACATTCTGGAGAATGTGTTTGTATTTTTCAGGATGCAGCGAGAGAGCTGGGGCCCATCTAACCCTACCAACCAACCATAAGCAGATAGCTGAGATCCTGGCAAGAGATGAGCCACCACAGCCATATCATGGAGGATTCACATGGAATCCCACAGAGAATGACAGGACGAACAAGGGACACACACCACAGCCATTCAATCAATACAGGATAAGCCAGGGTGACAGAAACCAAGGATTTTTGACCCTAAGCTCACAATATTAAAGCAGCCTTAATACCCACCACGACTCAGGGAACTGAGCGGAAGAGGGGGCGGAAAGATTGTGAGAGCCGTGGTGGGGGAGACTATCCAGAGGCATGGCACCCCTCAGTAACAATACACTTGGGCCAGGAGAACCGGGCTGAGTACTAGGCTATCCATGGTCCCCTGCCACAATGATCCAGATGACCCTCAGAGGAGGAGGATATCCAGCTGATTGGGCATAGGGAGGCGAAGAACTGGGGAATTGGGGATAACAACTCATTGTTTGCCCACTAAATAATGTAACTCAGTATGGACAATAAATATGTATTAAAAAAAGAAGAAAAAGGCATGAAAGTCAGCTGGGGATTACTGGGGAGAAAGAAGGATGTTAATGGGAGGGGAAAAGGTAAGAGAGGATAATAAGATCAAATGTATTATATATACATATGTGTATATATACATACATTATATATTCATAAACATATATACATATATATGTAGTGTGTGTATGAAATGTCAAAATGGAAAAATATTTTAAAATATATCAAACCTGAAATTAAATTATAAGATGTGTTGGGAAGCCATTGCAGAGCTGGAGAGTTGGTTCAGCATTAAGGCACTTGCTTGCAAAGCCTAATGACCCAAGTTCAACTTCCCAGTACCCATGTTAAAAGCCAAATGCACAAACGGGAACACGCATCTGGAGTTCTAATGCAGTGGCTAGAGGCCCTGGTGTACCCATTCTCTTTCTCTCTCCCTTTGAAAATAAATAAATAAAAGTGCATTAAAAATAAGGCATTGTAAGATGAGATGATGGCAATGTAGCCAGGGTTGAGTGTTTGTCTAGCAAACAATTGTGTTCAGGCCTCAGTGACACAAAATAAGTTGTGTCCTGTGAGCCTCATAAGCCAAAAGAAAAAGTTTCTGTTTGTTAGATGCACAAAACAGAAAGCAAAAGGAAAATGTAACACTACAAAAAAAAAAGACACAAAGGAAGGCAGAAAAGGAAGAAAAAAGGAACTAAAATTCAGTCAAAAACTAATAAACAAAATGAAAAAGCAGGAAGTTCCTAATAATTAAATGTAATGAAAAGAAAGTGTATCAGAATGCACTAAAGATCAATATCCGAGACTATGCTTGCTAGGAGAGACATCGTTTGGATCCTGAAGAGATACGTGGGCTGAAAGTGAAGCGATGGGAAAAGATAATCCATGGATATGTTAGCTGAAACGGAACATGGATGGCAACATTTCTATCAGGAAAAACAGACTTTCAGTCAAAATCTGTGACAAGAGTCAAAGAAGGTAATTATATCGTGGCAAAGGGTGGCTATAGCAAAAGAATCTAGCATTTATACATATGCAGCAATACTGTAACAGCTACATATACAGCAGAGATATGAACCGAACTGAAAGAATTAAAGACAGCAATGTGGTTATAGAACACTCATTTCCATGTCCCGCTTTCAACAATGGATTGCCAGACAGAAAATGAATGAAGAAACAGTGGCCTTGATCAACATGTAAGATTAGATAGACCTACAGGATTATACAGAATATTCCAGCCAACAGCAGTGGATTGGCATTCTTCCCAAATGCACACAAGACATTCTCCATATAGTGGGCTACAAGAGACTTAATAACAAACTTAAAGAGGCTGGAACACATACCAAGTTTCTCTTCCAACTACAATGATATGAAACTAGAAATCCATAACTGAAGAAAACTGAAAAAAAATTCATGAACATGTGGACGTTAAACAACTTATTCCTGAACAACAAATGTGTCAAAAGATAAAATAAAAAAATAACTCAGCAAGCATCTTGAGGACTAGGGTGCACCCCTACCCAGTGATCCATCCAGCACCCTCCTCCCCATCCTTCAGCTGTAACTTGAGTCAAGTTCAAGTGGAAGTACAACATACCAAATTTTATTGGATGAAGTGAACCGTTCTTACATCAAAGTTAAGGGCAATGAATGACTGCCTGAAGAAAAAGATCCCAAATAAACCCAAGTTCACACCTTAAGGAATTAGCAAAAGAGGGAACTAAGCCAAAAGTGAGCAAAGGGAAGAAATAACAGAGTCTAACAGAAATAACTAAATAAAGCACACAAAGAAAATTGGTAAGATCAATAAGAATAAAAGTTGGATATTTTAAAAAGTTAGGACTGCCACTTTAGCTAGGTTAACCACGAAGGAAGCAAGACAGAATGCAAATAAATATAAGTGAAAGAGATGCTATTACTGATACAGAGAAATACAAAGGACCACAAGACTCCTGTGAACATATTATACACATAAACCAAATGGATGTTACTAGAAAATGTACTTTCCAAGACTGAGTCATGCAAAATTAAAAAAAATGAGATCAATAACAAGTAATCAATTGTCTGGAAAAATAGCAGACACCAATCCCATTGACAATAGCATAAAAAAATACTTGAATCTAAAAAACCAACAAAAATAATTGCTGGCAAGGATGCGGGGGGAAAAGGAACCCTCATTCAGTGCTGGTGGGATTGCAAATTTGTTCAACCACTCTGGAAAGCACTGTGGAGACTCATCATCAGAATGGACAGAGAGCTACCAATGGACCCAGCTATCCCTCTACTAGGCATCTATCCACAAGATGTCACTTCTCTTATTTTTACATTTGTGCAACTATGTTTATAGCAGTTCAATTCATAATAGCTAAGAATTGGAATCAACCAAAATGCCCCTCCATGGAGGAATGGATAACAAAACTCTGGTATATTTACACCATGGAATTCTATTCAGCTGAAAAATGACATATCAAAATTTAGGGAAAAATGGTCTGACTTGGAGCAGATCCTACTAAGTGATCTCTCAAAAGAACAGAGAGCCAAACACTGCATATTCTCCCTCATATGCAGTCCTTAACCAGGCTAACCGTAATCTTTACGCAGACTAGTAGAAAGAAGTGAGAGGTTATGAATGAGGGGTAAGGGATGGGGGGAGGGGAATGCCTTAAGCTTGGGGCTAAACCAAATTGGGTTCAAAATCATAAAATCCTCATGAGCATACTGTAACATATTGAGCAAGAAGTGGGCGTTGACTGGTAAGAGGGGCCATGAGTAGTAAGGGAGAGTCTAAGCATCTGAATAATTGATCAGTCTGACAACCCCTGGTCCCAGTCACTGGTTCCTTTCATCACTGAGCTGTTGACCAAAGTGACCTGTGAGGTTCCAAAAACAAGACAGAATTCTGTCAAAGCCCTTGAATGCCCTCCCCAGGCCTGAGGCTTTTGTCCTCAGGCAAACCTGAGGCTGAAGAAACCATAGAATGCTATCAATCAGCATTGAGAGACCCTTCAAGGTCCGGAATGGTAACCAGCCCCCAGATGGTAGTTAGTGTAGTGCTGGAAGGCACTGCATAAGCTTCCAGGGGAAGCTGGTCAACGACAGCTGGAGCAAACAGAGATCACTGGCATGAAACACAGTCTGCTGCCGTGAGTAGGCTGAACACACTTCCTACTGGGAGCTAACCAAGAAAGGAGCACTTGCAATGGAGGAGCCTGGGCCTGGGGAAGACAATCAACAGCTTTTAAATTTGGCCAAATATTCCACTTAGTGAGGGGGAGCCCTTAACTGGAACTGAGGATTTAGGGCAATATGCACTGGATCCCGGACTCTTGGGCTCCCAAGAAAAGATGCACTATGGGAGTGATTGATGGAGAGGCTACTAAAAATAGAATCTAGGTAATCCAGAATTGTGTATATTTGTTAACCTACACTGATCTCACTCTCCGATGGAGATTGTGTTTGTATTTTTCAGAATGCAGTGAGAGAGCTGTGGCCCATCTAACCATACCAGCTGACCATAGGCCAATAGCTGATTTCCTGGCAAGAGATGAGCCACCACAGTCATATCATGGAGGATCCATATGGAACCCCGCAGAGAATGATGGGATGAACAAGGGACCCACAGCCACAGCCATTCAATCAACACAGGATAACCCAGTGAGACAGAAACCAATGATTTTCGACACAAAGACCCCTAAGTTCTCAACATTAAAGCAGCCTTAATACTCACCCACCACGGAAAGATTGTGAGATTGAGAGATTGTGAGAGCTGTGGTGGGGGAGACTATCCAGAGACATGATGCCCCTGAGTAACAACATACTAGGGCCAGGAGAACTGGGCTGAATACTAGGCTATCCATGATTTCCTGCCCCAAGGACTGATCCAGACAGCCCATGGATGAGGATACCAGCCGATTGGGCATGGGGAAGAGGGGCATTGGGGAACTGGGGATAACAACTCATTGTTGGTCCACTAAATAATGTAACTCATTATAGACAAAAAAATACTTGAATCTAATCATGGAGGAGAGAGAGCTATACATTACCCATTTTATATAGTTTTAATTAAAGAAATTGAAGAACAATCAAATAAATGAAAAAATAACCTATGATCATGGGTTGGAAGAATTAATACTGTTAACATTTTCATACTAGCCAAAGTGATAGATTCATTTAATCCCTATCAAAATTCCAATATGTGAGGGGTCAATAGTGTATAACCTGTTATATATGAAATTTTTAAAAATTCCAATGTCAATTTTCAATAAATAGAAAAATAATTCTAAAATTCATATGGAACCACTAAATGCTCTGGATAGCCAAACCAATCTTGAGCAAAAAACAAAGCCATCACCCTTTTAAACCATTTTATAGAGCTATTACCATTGAAACAATATGGTTCTAGCATCAAAACAGACAGACAAACAGAACAGAAAACAGAGAGCTCAAAAATAAGCCCTCTCATACATAGTCAACTCATCTTTGGCAAGTACACCCAGAACACGATGGTAGAGAACAAGTGCCTTTGATAAAGTGTCCTGGGAAAACTAAATAGCCAAATGCAGAAGAATGAAATAAACTTGAAATAAATGAACAGCTTAACAAAAGCCCAACACTACTAGGGAAAATCTCTTGGACATTAGTCTTAGTGACGATTTTAAAAAATATGGCTCTAAAATCAAAAATAAGCAAATGGGCCTGTTTCAAACTAAAAACACCAAAGGAAGCAAACCCCAAAATAAATGGGAATGCCACAGAATAGGAGGAAATATTTTCAAACTATATGTCTGATAAGGTGTTAATGTCTAAACTATATCAGGAACAGGTCAATATCAAAACCCAAATAACCTGACTTTTTAAATGGGCAAGGAAGACATATGAATGGCCAACAGGTATATAAAAAGATGTCTAACATCATGAATCCTTAGAGAAATACAAATCTCTCGTTTTTGTTTTTCATCACTTGAGACAGGGTCTAGGTATATCATACCCAAGCTGGCCTTGAACTTACAATTTTCTGCCTCAGCCTACCAGAAGCTGAGGTTTTAGGCACACTATGACTGGCTGAAATACAAATCTCAGCCACACTGAAATATTTCCTCCCACCTTTTAGCATCACCATCATCTGATAGAAATGAGGTGAAAAGTATTGAAAGTAGAGAAAAAAAAGCCCCTAATAAACTGAGGATAGTACATTCCTTGGTATAGCCATTGTCACTGAGGTTCCTCAGAAAACTGCCAATAGACCTACCCCATGATTCAGTAACCTATATATCCAGATGTTTAATCAATAGCTTCACCGGGTACCTGCTCCACCATGTTCACTGCACCACTGAAACACTCCAAGTGCCCACCAGCAGTTGAATGTGTGAAGAAATTGTGGCACATATTCTGGCACATATATACACTGGAATATACTAGGTTTTCTCTGCCTCGGTGTACCTTTGGCCTGTTCAACACAGATGACCAGTTCTGACAAAAATGTTTAGAGATGCTGACTGATCTTAAGATCCACACTTTGCCCAATTTCCTCAGTGGCCTGGTTGGACTCTCAACTCAGAGCAATCATACGTGTGTAAGAAATGCTGATCCATAACGTTGAAGACAAGAAGGTCAGTAGCTAAGGGCCCACAGATCTGTTGAAGACAACAGGTAGACTCGATGTGATTGCTTTTGTGATCAGAGTGCATGTGTATTCTGGATCAGCAGAGTCTAACAGGTCATACCCCTAAATCCCTTCCTTCAACAACATTTAAGGATTATCCAAAGTTGAAAGTTCCTTACCCTTATTATTAGTTTCTGACTGTTCAATAAAAATGCCAATGAGTATCTATATGCAGAGGAAGCCACTGCACAAAGAGCAGCAGGGGTTTACTAAGGGCCTTACCAAGTTTCAGCTTCTCTTTCCTTCAGCTGGCCCACTCCTGCAGAGGAATTGGCTCTGCTCAGGTTCTGCTCCTAGGAGCAGTATGTCCACTTCTGGATATGAAACTTTCAGGAGTTAGTCTTCTATAAATTCAAGGCTATGCCCCCAAATAGGACAATATCACTTTTTTCTTTCTTTGAGAAAGAGCCCAGGCAGTTCTCAAACTCACAGCATTCCTCCTGTCTCAGCCTCCAGAATGCTGTGATTATAGGCATGAGCCACACAGCTCGAAAGTGACAGCTCGCTCAGTGGTTCAAGTGCTTGCTGTTCAAGCCTGAATACCTGAGGTCAACCACCAGACCCCCCTGTAAAAAGCTAGAAACTGTGGTGGGCTTCTGTAATCCCAGCCTGCTGACAGTGAGGTGGGAGGTGGAGATGCTCTCAGTGAGCACAGAAAAAAACCAAGAGCCAAGCTTGGTCCAGAGAGAGAAAGCCTGCCTCACAATGAGGTGGAAGGCAAATGTTGTTCTCAGACCTGCACACATGTGCCACAGCACATGTATACCCACACTCACACACCCACAAAACACATGTGCACACACACATACATCAACTTTTAAAAGATTAGAAAATGGCAGAGCATGGAATGGGCTGATCCGGACAGCCTGGCTTCCTTCCACTCCAGGAAAACAATCAGGGTGATCACT
>PVHP010013632.1:19839-40732 GCA_004024765.1 Zapus hudsonius
AGGAGCTAATGGGGGGCTGTGCAGGAGCTAATGGAGGGAGCTGTGCAGAAGCTAATAGGCTGTGTAGGAGCTAATGGGGGGAGGGCTGTGCAAGAGCTGGGAGCCAGTTGGATCCAGTGTATACAGGCAAATCTCTTCTACCCAGGAGTCTAGCCCCAAGGCAGAGAAAAGGGAATCCGGGACTACCAGTGGGAAAGAAGAGGAGTGCCTGTCTGCTGGTTTCCATTTTCTCAGGGAAGGATGAAGCCAGATAATTATCTGAGACCTGAGACAGGGTGGGGTTTGTTAGAGGATGAAGAGATGAGATTGTGAAATGGCCCCTGGGAGTGAGGGGGAGGAGGAAACACAAGAGGGAAGCAGGAGAGGTAGATGAATGGTGACATTCAATGTCCCTCTGACATAGGCTTGCTCTCCCTGTCTCTCAAATCTTCCATTTTTATTACATGAAAATCTTCACTTTAAATCTATAGGAAAAGAAAGAGGGAATGTGTGTGCCCTTCCTCCCGTTACTGCTGTGCTGGGAGTAGTAGGAATGCATTGGGGAATGAGGGGACAGTGAATCTGGGTACTCTAGGCAGATGGCTCAGGACTGTGGAAGGCTAATAGAAACAGAACAAAGACCAAGGTTTCTTACCCAGAAACTTAATTTTTTCCTTTGTTTTCATCAAGACCCTTCATCTTTAAAACATTTCTTTAAAAAGGAGATGGAGTGATAACTGATCTCAGGCAACAATTATGTCTGGATTAATTCTTTGCAATTTTCCTGAGACATCAAGGGTCTGGAGAAACTGCTTTGGCAGAGCTCTTTGAACTTGAGTGGTCATCAGAGGGTTTGGGTTTGGGTCAATAAGTCTATGTTTGTAACAGGACATTGTGCCTGGAATATTGAGGTGACTGGTGAGGATGGGTTCAAGTCCATCAAGCTCAACACCTCAGGGAGGAGAACAAGAACTCACAGAACAAGAACTAAAAGGAAGACATCTCAAATCCACTGAAATCCCAGAACATTCCAGACACAAAGGTTTTCATATGCTTATTCCTCTTTCTCCCTCCAAGTCACTCTGTTGTCTTCTACAAACACAGAGGGAATAGTTCAGTGAGAGCATGAACACATAATGTGCTAACTGTTCAAGGCACTGCTTGAGGTCTTTGCAAGTAATGTTCAACAGTCTTCACAACAGACTATGGGCCGGGAGCTGTTTACTGATGAAGAAATAAAGACAGGGAGGTTAAATCACTCAGGGTTATACCTAAAGGAGATTGAGAGATGGACAATACACACAGTTTATACTAACCCTCATATTCATACATTTCTCATTTCTTCATCCATCAAGGGTCAACTTAGACAAAGCTTTGTTCTTTCTAATTTGTAGATCCTTGTGGGACCTTGCTGAGAGGCACAAAAGACATAGAGTTAAAGGGAGGTTGAGACTGGCCTGAAACTCCGATTATCTCATCCTGAGACTGGCAGGAGTTCGGCTGACTCCTTCCCTCCCCAGCCTCCAGCCACCTGGCAGGCCCTAGCAAATCCTGATAAGTCCAGGAAATTCAAGGCCTGAGTTTGCTGAAGTTCATATAATTCAGCTATAAGGTAGTAACAAGGCCCAGGCAACAAAAAGTCCTTCCAGCTTATCTCTGCAGCTGGCCCCTGCCAATCCTTTCATGAGACATCCACAGGCCACCCTGCCCCGCCAATCCCCTTGCTGCTTATCCCCCTAATTCTCCTTTTTCCTCCTATGTAAAAGCACCCTCCCCATCTAATAAATGAGCTGTTCACTGCAACTGTCTCCAGGGTGGCTATGCCCATTGGCTCACCAAGACTGTATTCACCCAGCTCCGTGGATAAACAGGGGGTCAGTGTGCAATGACCTCCCAAGTAATCCACAGAACCACAGGTCCTTTATGCGTGGGTACCACATATCTTCTGGGCATGCAACACAGCTTCTAGTTAAGGTGACTATGGGACTTTGGAAAGGCCCTGTTCTACAAGTCTTTAGCTGCATGACCCTTGGGAAAGCTGCAAGCTTTATTTTAGTTGTCTCATTGGTACGATAAGAGAATGTCCAGACAGAGTTTTCAAGCTCTGAAAGTATATACTTCTTATAGCTGCATTTACCCATCTAGAGCAACTGTCTTAAATAGCAGACCCTCAGTCCTGGGGCCTTTGACTAGATGGGGATATCTCCCTCATCAGCCACAAACTCTTCCTTGGTAACCTGTGGCTGTCACTGAGGAAGCAAGTCTATAACTGCTGAGCCATCTCTCCAGCCCCAGGAAGTGAGTCTTTGCCAGGGATGAGTTGGGTTCTGCTTCAGTGGTGGAGGATAAAGCAGTGCTGGTTAAGAAGAGAATTATCTTAATTTTTAATATTTTTATTGTCCATAATTAGACACATTATATGAGCAAATCTGATGATGATACCCCCATTTCCCTCCTCTTTGTCCCCATTCTACTGGGGTTCTTCCTCGGTGAGCATACTGGATCAGTCCATGGGGTAGGGGGTTATGAATTGCTCTAGAGGTAGCCAGTCTCCCCCTTCCCAGGGTTATCTTTAAACACACAGTATAGAGAACCAGGTAGAAACTTGTGAGTTCCTATCATTGGCTTGCTGGGAGACACTGAGCAAATGATCTTGCCACCGTATTTGCATCTATGAGATGAAGACGATTGGGAGTATGAGGCAGTTGAGCTAATGACTGGATGCTTGGTCACACCCCATAGCTCCAACTGCACCCTGAAGGGTGTTGCTTTGGGTATCAACAGTGTCTTGTGAGAACGTGTGATAGACAATGTGCTATGTACACAAAATGGCTGCCAAGCTCACTACCCCACCTGGATACTCCTCACCACTGCCTTCATATGCTGGGTCCTCCAGAGCCAGATATGGAGTCATCTCACCTCTAGCATCCTCAAGTTTAGAGAAGGATTGAATTTCAGCTTCACAGACAATGAGAGGTGGGTAGACTTTTAAAACCAAGAATCTGGAGAACACTGTGACTAGTCTCCAGAGTTTTGTGATCACTGGCTGAGACAGTTACTTCTATCACCGGGCATTGGCTTCAGGAAGAGAAGAGCCAGTGGGTTGTGGAAGTGAAGCTAAGTGTGTATGGTGAGCCAGCCAAGGAATTTCAAGAAATGAATATAGCAATAGCTGACATTTATAGGAGATTCCAGATATGTCAGGTACAAAATTCTCATGTAGTTCACACAACTCTGGCAGTTAAAGTAGCCCTCTGTTACAGATAGGGAAGTTGAAGCTTAGAGAGGGTATGCATCCATGTTGGTGCAGGTATACAGAACCCAGGCATCTAATTCAAGAGTCCAGATGTATGGCCAGAGTGCTGACTCCTCTGACACCCACTTCCCCCAAAATGAGAACGACAAAGTCTGGATTCTCAAGGAGCTGACTGAGAAAAGCAGAGAGGCACCAGGAATAGACCATCAGAAACGAGTCTGTCTATGAACGTGAGGCAGCTAAGGAAGACTACCTAGAAATACCCTGGAAGACTTCAGAGCAGAAGTAGGTTGAAGTTGGATATTGACAGAAATGAGTGTCACTGCAGGAGGTGGAGAGAGGGAAGAATAGCCTGTTTAGAAAATAAAGTACCTTTAGGTGGGGGTGGAACAAATGTGCCACCAATTTAAGTATTTCTTCCAATGTATACCTTGGAAAATGTAGAATTTTCCAAATTCTATTGTACTCTTAAGATGGGTCCTGATGATCCTGCAGTGTTAGATCTAATAGGATCAAGAGGATAAAAGTTGTGCTTCTCTTTTCTTATTTCAGTGGGGTCTGAAATGTCAACATGGCTTGTGTTGAGATCTCCCCAGACCAGGCCGAGGCAACCTTTTCTCACCAGATGAGCGTGAACAGTGCTACCAAGTATGTTTCTAGCAGTCAAAGCTTAGGATGTCTGAGCCAAACACACACTTAAAACCTGAAGGAAATGGGAGACCAGAAGTTTAGAGCAAAGCTCCGAAGCTTCATTTGTTCAAGCCTTCTTCGCCTTTATTATCCACTTTCATCTGGTAAAGAGATTCCTGTTTCTTTTCATCCCTGTAGCTTCGTTTTTTGGACGTCTTCATCAATCATACTATCTCTGGTGACTTCAGATGAAATAGAACAGTTTCATGGAAGGCCATCTCTACACGATCCATGAAACCGTTCTGTGGACGTTTCTGATTTCTCTCTTCTGATCTTTTCCTACCCTTCTTGCTACTTATTCCCTGCTCTGTCCACAACTCCCCATCTTCTTCTGCCCACCTCAAACGTTGGTGTTCTTCACCTCTCTGTAGAAGACACCCCATGTGATCACTCCCTGCCTGTGAGCTGTTGACACACAGGTTTTATCCCAGCCTGGATCTCTCTTAGTTCCCTCCTCATGATTTCTGCTGTCCTCTGAGCGTCTTCATCTGATGGTCCCAGGAGGATCTTGGACTCATCATGCAACGGAAGCTCCTATCTCTTCCCTCCCTTTCAATTTAGTCAGCCTAATCCAGAAATACAGAACACATTGCTGGTTCAACCCTTTGCCCTATCCGCTCCTGGTCTGCATTTTTTGCCTGCTTCTTCTCAACTGTCTTGGATCCATTTCCATTCCCTAGATCACTGTTGTCTTTCTCCACTTCTGGTCCCTTTCATTCTGGTTATAACTGTTCCCACCTGTTTTCATTAGCTCCAGGCTCCTCTCTTCTCAAGATAAAAATCAAGATTCTCTTGCTAGAGAACTCTGCAGGCTGCCCATCGCCAACCACCACTCCCCAGCTCTGGCTCTGGTAAATAAAGCCCTCCATGAACTGAGGGGACCTCCGTGCCCCCTCTTAGCACTCTGCCTCAAAATTCATGTTGGGATGATAAGCTAGAGCGGCTTCTAGCTGTCTATGAATGCTGACTCATGAAGTTTGTTTTATTCTATGGCCTGCCCATTTCTTTTCCACTTGAGATCCACTAACTCATTTTTCAAGACTCAACCCGGCCATCTGGCTCAGGAAAGCTTTCCCAAGGCAAAGGAAGGCTCCTGTGGGATCCTTTCAGCCCATAATTCATGAATGACATCTGTGGGACTCTTTATCCAACATTATTACTTAGCTATATACTCTGGTCAGCATCTCAGTCATCTTTGACCTGGAGTCTAATATGACACCCAGCACAGAATAGATACTTATACTGCTCACTGATACATAGGGACCCTAACTTTTCCACCTCTGGACTTCAATCAGTACTTGACAAGTGTCCCATGGGTGAATGAATGCTGCTGCCATGGAGAGCCATGGTGGGGAGAAAGGAGGACAGTCCTGTCACACAGCTCCTCAGGGTGCCAAAGAGGCCAGGCAGAGCAGGGCCTGCATTCTGGCCTTCATCCCCCGGAGTGCATGGAGCAGCATGCCCGCTGAGAGTGAGGGTTCATCCTGGTTACTATGAAAAGCTATCTGCTAGGGCTGCAGAGAGTGGCAGGTGCTCACAGGCTCTCTCTTGCTCCGATGTATTCATATCGACTCAATGAGAGGTGCTAGTGTGAATTAAGAAAAGTATAAAGAAGGCAGGGGGGTTTGGGGGGCCAAGAGAGGTTATTGGTTTCCTCAAAGGGGTCTCGTTTGTACCTGTAGGACAAGGTTTCCGGATCTTGGTTTCCAATAAAGCTGCTCACTGCCTCTCTTTCTTTTGCACAAAGGCTCTGTCACCCTTGTGACTTGCCCCTGTTTTAGCATCTACAGTATATGAATAGCTAACAAGGCACCCAAGACCAACAAGAGAAGCCTCTGTTGATCCCAATGGGTCTCTAAAGGGTGGGGGACCCGCATTCTGAACACCCACCTCTGGCTGATCCTCCAGCAAAACCAGTCGGGCTGGCTGCGATGTATTATTAGAAAGCCCACACGCCTGTCCTTGGAACAACAGGGCCACTTGTTTTGTGTTTCCTTGGGACAAAAGCTGAAGGAATGGGGAACAGGGGAGCTGGGAGAGAGGAAGCAGGTAGAGAGTTTCAGAGTGAGATCGGGTGGGTTTAAAGCAGCCCTGCCCAAGCCCCAGGCCTTGGGAAATGACTTGGTGTCCCTGAGGTGATAATGAACCTTCACTGGGGTGGAGAGGATTAAAGGACTCTATCATAAGGCACCTAGTATAAAGCAGGACGAGGGGTGCTTCTTGCAGACATTCACACAGGCTAGAATAACCTCCATGAAGCCTGTGGCCAATGGCCACTTCTCCAGGAAGCAGATGGAGGGTGCATAGTGTCCTTACTGCCCAGCCCACTCCATCCCTCCCTTCTCTCTACCCCACACCCCCCACTCTCCTGCACAATGGATGGCTTCGTATGAACATGGAGGAGGGAAAGGTGTTTTGTTTCAGGGAAATAGGATTTTCTTGGCTGTCTGTGGGCTGTAATGTGCTCTCAGTCTTGTCACAGACTTTTTTCACTGTTGATCTCTTATATTTCTTCCCTCCTTTCCTTTAAAATCTCCCTTATTTTCTTTGCCTCCCCCTCCCCCCACACACATTGGAAAAGACACAAAGAAATTGGAGGATTGCTCCCTAAAATCAACAAGTACATCTTCCTAAAAATGTAACAAGTCGAGACTGACATTAAATCACCAACAGTTTCAAGAAAACAAACAAACAAACAAAAAAACTCATATTCCATCTCTTTCAGAAAGGTGAATGATGTCCTGAGGGAAGGAGAAGATTGAAAACTGGAATATTTGCTAAGTGAGAGAAGCGAAAGGTAGCAGAGGGACTTGCTTCTTCTTTCTTTCTGTCAATTTCTGGGGAGCTAGGCTGCTGTTGCAGCAACTACCAGGGTCTCCCCTCCAAGGAGCTCCCAGGAAAATGAGCCAGGGGAGCAGGGGTACTGATGTGAACTGCTCAGTAGCACAGAGAATAACACCCACACGAGGAGAGTTAAGACATTTTCATCTCCTTCCTTCTGAAGGCTTTTAGAGGGTCTCTTACATCAAATCCATCCCTTTCCATCAGTGCAGCCCCATGCCACCCGGCTCCTGTTCCCAGACACCTCAGTGGACCCCCCCCTCCAAACACACAAACCTAGTACATACTTCTTTAAACCAGAACTGGCCTGGCACATGGCAGTCCTCCATGAGAGTTTATAAACCCCAACTCTCCCTAACCATGAATGTGTGCCCAGGGTTGTGATGTCTGGCTCAATGCTGGATCATGAAGGATATAAGTGTGGCCCTGTAGGGCAGCTCAAAGGTTCTCCTCACACCCAAAGCTCCTACTCCTGTCTTTATCTGTCAGCAGGGAGAGAAGGCACATTACCTCCAGAAGATGATCTGCCCCATGTCAAGGGAAGGGCTGGGTGCAGGGTGCCTGCTGAGTGGAGCTGCCGCCCTCCTGGGTGCTGTGGCTCACAGCAAGTTCAGCGTGCTGCCCTTAAATAGTGCAGCCTTTCTGAGGTGGGGCTCAGGTATGAGGAAACAGCCCTGTGGCCATCAGCTGTGGCCATCAGCTCCCAGGCAGTCTGCTAAGCCAGGCCCTTGACAAGCTCTGACTTGGTAAAGGAGAGCAGATAGGTTTCCCAGACCCCACCTCAGGGCTTAAATTCATCCTGGGTCTTTGTTTTGTAACTGTGGAAGGGGGCTCCAGGGAAGGAGATCTAATCTCCAAGCAACAAAGAATTGGACAGCTCCCTGAGTGCTGGTGATCAGGCTCAGGCTCAGAGAGGGCCACTCAAAGGGTTCCTTCTGGGGGGCCTCAGAAAGGCCCTGTATTGAAGTGACAAAAGCCCTGAGTTTGAGCTCACAGGACTGCCACTGCTGGGTGGACAAATCTCCTTTGGTTATATTTCTCTGGGAGGGTGAGAGGCCTGCTTCGCCCTCACTTGGAACTACATTACATAGACCTATTGCGTTCAAATTTCCAACTACAAAGGACTTTTTTGTTTGTTTTTTTAAAAAAAAATTAATTAATTAATTTATTTATTTATGAGAGAGAGAGAGAGAGAGAGAGAGAGAGAGAGAGAGAGAGAGAGAGAGAGAGAATGGTTGTGCTAGGGCCTCCAGCCACTGTAAACAAACTCCAGACACATGCACCACTCTGTGCATCTAGCTTTATGAAGGCACTGGGGAATTGAACCTGGTTCCTTAGGCTTTGTAATCAAGTGCCCCAACTTCTAAGCCATCTCTCCAGCCCTTTTGTTTGTTTCTTTGAGGTAGGGTCTCACTCTAGCCCAGGCCAACCTGGAATTCTCTATGTAGTCTAGTGTCTTCAAACTCATAGTGATCCTTCTGCCTCTGCCTCCTGAGTGCTGGGATTAAAGGCATGGGCCTCCATGCCAGGCTTCAAAGAAGGACTGTTTTTTTAATTATATATATGAGAGAGAGAGAGAGAGAGAGAGAGAGAGAGAGAGAGAATGGGTGCACCAGGGCCTCCAGCTATAATAGAGTGGAGTTGGGGATTAGAATTTAGATAGTACCCAGCCACTTCCAATGTACCTCAGAATTTAAGGAGTACCCAAATTCTTTTTTTTTTTTTTTTTTGGTTTTTCGAGGTAGGGTCTCACTTTAGCCCAGGCTGACCCGGAATTCACTATGTGGTCTCAGGGTGGCCTTGAACTCATGGTGATCCTCCTACCTCTGCCTCCCGAGTGCTGGGATTAAAGGCATGCTCCACCACGCCCGGCAGGAGTACCCAAATTCTTGTCTATAAAGTTAAAGTATTAAAATTATAGCCCACCAGAGGATAAGGTATAGTGGGAGACTTTATTTAAAAGAAAGTGGGGAGTTACAGAGATCTCCAGCCACCAGCGTGGAGAGAACACGTGGGAGAGGTTTTAGCCAAAATCTATGCTGTTCAGCTAAACAAGCAGAAGAAGGAAAGATAACAGAGGCCTCCCATTATTAGGTTCATGTGGGAAAAATCTTGATTCCCCCCCCCCACCCTGGCCATTAGGCCAAGGTGAAAGAAGGCCTTACCTTTCTAAGGTCTGGAAATTTATTTATTTATTTATTTATTTATTTATTTATTTATTTATTTTAATGTAGATGCACTCACTCGTAGAGTTTTTGTTTAGTACACATTCTCTTTTTAAATATTTTATTTATTCATTTCAAGCAGAGAGATAGAGAGAGAGAGACAGACACAGAGAGAGAGAGAGAGAGAGAGAGAGAGAGAGAGAGAGAGAGAGAGAGAGAGAGAGTGCACCAGGGCCACCACCTTGTGGGTCTGGCATATGTGGGTACTGGGGAATTGTACCGTGGGCCTCAGGCACTGGAGCAAAGTGCCTTAACCGCTGAGCCATCTCTCCAGCCCAGAAAGAGCTTGTAAAAGGGGGGTAAATTGACTACAAAGTTTGCTGGCCTTCTCTATAGTAGCTCTGGTTCCATGATAAGAGAAAGCAGCCATAGATTTCAACATGACTATTTTCAAATCTGGGATACATGTATGTGGATGACTCCAACCAAAGGTCAAAAGCCAGAAAGCTCCCTTATGTTGGGAACAATGAAATAAGCCACTGATATTGGATATCTAGAATGGGTTCCTCCTGACTTATGCCAAAACATTATTGTACTTCACCCATCAGAATGGTTTGCCACTGAATGGGTCCTGAGGCCCAAAACGCATTTGGGCTGCCCTTAATGACATCCAGTGGCTCTGTGGCAGTAACCGCTGGCCCTGGCTACCCCTAGGATGGATTAGAAAACGGACTCTGGGATTTTCTTGGACGCAGGAACCTCAAGTAAAAACCCTAGATCGTCCTGTCGATTTTCCTATGTTACAACACTGATGGACCGAAATGTTTTTCAGTGGTACAATCCATTTAGCTTTTATCCCATATGTTGGTCTAGAAGATGTTATTTGGCATATAGAAATTAAAGGGCTTAAGATTAAAGGGCTGGAGAGATGGCTCAGTGTATCTCTCTGCTTGAAAATGAATAAAGTATTTAGAAAAATAAAAATAAAAGCTCTTTCTGTGTCCCTTTTCATCCAATGAAATTAATAGGCCATTGAGAAACATCCTGTACAGTAACCTGATTTAAAGTGAAGAGCTAGCTCTGGCTTGGTTAATGTACTCATGTAATTGATTTCAGTCATCTCCTTGAAGAGGAGATGCCATCCACGGGAGTCCAGAGATACTGGAAGTGGGTAGGAGCCCACAGATCCAGCAGTTGGTCTGATTACTATCTTGTGCATATTCTTGGGCCCATACAAGGAATGAATTTTCATCTTGAGTCTAGGCAGGTAGAAAGAGAAAGCTGAACAACAGTAAGGAAAGAAAACAAGGCATCTTTATGATGGACGAGAATGCCGAGTTCTCTTCATCGGTCTGTGTCTGGTTGACTGGGATCTCCTTCAGGCTTCTCCTCTTTTGCCCTCCAAGGCTTGACTCAAGAGTGGTGAATGCAGGATTTGATTCTGGACACTTTTGACAGGTTAGGATAGCTAAAACCCCACTGTGGGATCCCTTCCAGGTAGGTTCTCGAAAATGAGAATAAAAAGATTTGACCAGCATCTGCTTTTTTAAACCGAGTCAGTCTCCTAGTTGTAGATCAACTGTAGTCGTTGCAGAATTTATTGACTGATATCTGAACAGCAGTGTTTCTTTAACCAAGAAGAAAACTGTTAGTGAGACATGGTTGCCCATATAATATTTAAAGCATACTTATATTTTCTAGCTCCACTTTTCCTTCTGAGTACTTAAGAACAAGTAGGTAGCTAACATTTAACTCTTTCTATATGTATTTTAAGGCCAACTATGGCTCTTTAAAAAATTTTTGTTTATTCATTTTCAAGCAGAGAGAGAGAGAGAGAGAGAGAGAGAGAGAGAGAGAGAGAGAGAGAGAGAGAACACACCAGGGCCACCACCTTGTGGGTCTGGCTTATGTGGGTCCTGGGGAATTGAACCCTGGGCCTTAGGCACTGGAGGCAAGTGCCTCAACCGCTGAGCCATCTCTCCAGCCCCCAACTATGGCTCTTTAGGGGAGACTTTTAGGAGCCTTGGAAAGCTCTGTGGCTGAGCATTTGTGTCATCTACCAGGATGTGTCAGGGTCATGTTTCTTTGGTTGGAACCCAATCTCTGGGTTTCCGTGTCTTCTTTGATCAAGAAGATAGGTGGCTTATCAAAGTTGTAGGACATGCTAAGAGTGTCCCATCATCTCCTATGGCTTTTTGGGTTTTTTTTGGGGGGGGTGTGCTCTCAGAGTAGTATCTCACTCTAGCCCAGGATGATCTGGAATTCACTCTGTAGACCCAGACTAGCCTCAAACTCACAGTAATCCCCCTAGCTCTGCCTCCTGAATGCTGAAATTAAAGGTATGTACCACCATACCTGGCTTCTCTGTGGTCTTTTTGACCTGGAAGCAGAAATCAAATTATTGGTTGTCCTTTTAGCTCTGATGTCTCCAACCATCTTTGGCTTCTACATATGGTCATTAAGCACTCAGAAGGACAGTTGCACCTGTCTTGAAGAAGAGTGTGGATACAGAGTAGATCTGATCACCTTAGTCTTGAGCAAAACATATCTAGTTAAAGAATGACACAAAAGTTCAAAATCATTCTATCTAATGTTCAGTTCTAGTTGCCTGGTGACACCATAAGTCATATCTAGAACATAGAAAGCAGGCATGTTTTATTTTTTAAACATCTAGGTAAGTACAGGCAGAACATGTTAACAGCCCTAGAAGCAATTTTTATAAACAATTTAGAACACCTGGTTATATTATTTTATTAAAAAGCAACTCAAGCAGAATGGAATCCTGACATGTCTTATAAGACATCATAAGACGTGTCCCCAAAGTTAAGTTGGTAGTCTTAGGGATTCAGAGAACTTCGGTCATCATTGCCTGGAGGCAGACCGGTCTCGAACTCCTCATCTCAAAGCCTCTACCTCTCAAGTGCTGGGATTAAAGGTGTGTTATCATACCCAGGAGAATAATGCCTTCCTTTTGAGACTCTGAGGATAATTATGGGTTTTGGAGGCTCTGGGTATCCAATTCTCCCCATTGCTTTAGAAAAACGGCAATGGGGATTTCTCATGGAATCTTTGAGGAAGCTACTCCCATTTCAGGGTGAGAGAGAAATGCATACCTAAGCTACCCTATCTAGATGTCTTCAGCAGGGCCTAAGCGCCTGTCCAAAAGATTCATGCTCTGTGTCCATTCCCATCACCAGGGAAAAACAACTTGAAAGTGCTTTCTGGGTTTGGGGCTGCATTATCAGTGTGATCTTGTAGTGTATTTTTTCATATCCCTGCCATTTCTGAGATTTCAGTTGCTGACAACCTAAAATGTAGTTGAACTGAGTTAGTAGGCTGTCCCGAGGGAAAGACTTTTTCTTCATGCATGTGAGGCAAGTACTGTAATCATGTGTGGTACTTCTGTATGTTTAGCCCTGGGAGCCTCAAAACCAGGCCCCAAACCAGGGCACACATGGCCCTGATGTGGGAGGGAGCAGCTCACCTGTGCTGAACAGGATTCTTACTTAGAGAATTGCTGTCTCCAAGCTAGGCTGAGACGATCAAAAAGCCGGTCGGAGAACTTGAATGGACATATACAATAAGCTTTATTGTGCAGGAACAAGTATAATAGCAAAGACAGAAGCAATAAAGAAGGCTTAATCGCAAACAAGAACAGCACGCAAATGGGAATATTGGGTAGGAACCCCCAAAAGTGGAAAACTCTAATGAGGGCTAAATCCTAGGGGTTTAAGTGTATGGGGGGCTATCGCTACCTATAATTTAAGGTGTCCTAACTGTCTATTGAATGTTTAGTAGTAACCTGGACATCTTTGGAACTGGGGAAGAGCAGGGTGAGCTGGCAAGCTGACCCCAGAGAAGCATTCCTAAGTAGCAGCCAGCAGAGACTGAGCCTCCCCAGCAACAATATTTCTGGCTGAATTCCCAGCATCCTGGATTCTCTGACCCTAGCCCATAGAGCTTCTAAGTTTCTTAACTATATAATTTCCAGAAGTGGATGTCTTCTCCCTCCACCCCACATACACAAAGGTACTTTTTAAATCGTTCTTAGAAATCTAGGATCTATAGATTTGGACTCTTAACTGATGAGACTCTAAAGGTATACAGATTTAGATCCTTACCAATGGAGCCCTAAATTGTAGGGTCTATGAATTTATTCTTTATAAATTTGACCCAAAATGGAGTCTATGGATTTGGGTAGTTTACTGATGGGACCTTAAGTAGGGTCTCAGGATTTAGAGCCTTACTGATGGGACTCTGTATAAGTATGGATTTAACTCTTACTGATTTAAGATTCTAAATTTAGGGACTACTGATTTAAATCATTACTTTGGACCATAAAGAGCCTATGGGTTTAGATCCTTTCCAATGTGACTTTAAACATCTTATGATTTAGATTGCCTGTCTGTGACAGATCTATGACTGATCTCTTTTGCCTGAAGTTTCCCCTGCTGCACATAGGGTTTTACCCACATACGCCCCAGTTTGCACACACTGCATGAATCCCAGACCACTGGCTAAGTCCATTTTCTCTAGATCTCTGCAGAAATCTGACCATTTCAGCCGGTGACAGTGAGGGCTGCCGCTCATACCCAGGGAAGGAGGGGCCATTAATGAAAAGGAGAAAAGAAAACCAGCTTGGGGGTTAGCCATGGTCAGGGGCTTCACCCAGTCAGGACAGTAAGGGAGATACACAAAGTTCCACATGCATTCTGCCCACTTCCCAGTTTAGCTTGGTACATATTGACCTTGAGGTGAGTCTGAGTCGGTGGTCTTCCAAAAGCAAATCCCAGGCTGAGCCCCCAAAATTGATACTGTCTAGGGGTGAGATGGGGTTTGTTTTCTCTGCTGATGAAAGATTTAAAAGGCAGGAAAATGTTTAAAAGAATATGTAAAGAAAGCAGATAGAATAGACTCCTCATTAAGGAGGGGATTCCAGAGCTGAACAATGCACAGCCCCAAGGGAAGCTGGACTTTTATCATGAGGGAAGCCATCATGTCCGGGATCCATGAGTGGTCAGTTTAAACTAAGATGAAGGCGTTGGCTGGTCCGTGATGCATCTAGTACTATGAAGGTTCCAGAAAGTCCACCAAAGCAGTCCACCTGCAGGAAAATTACTCAGGCCATGAAGAAGCAGGAAGTAGGGTCACCTCCTTTGCCATCTTAGGTGAGAATGTAGCTACCTTCCAAGGGCCCTTTTCCTTATCTGTCTGCCTAGCCATGGAAACTGTCTAGCTCCTCTACAGTTTCAGCTCAGGGGCAAAGTATTTGGTAGAATCCTTGCCTGGCATATATGAAGCCCTGAGTTCCATCTTCAGCTCTGGGGAGTAAAGGAAAGGAAAAAGAAAGAAAAGCAAGGAAAAAAAGGGCATTATATAGTCTAAAAATAAAAATCGAAAACAATTTCATTTATGAACTCCCATTCCGTCCCCTTCCAGGCTGTCCCTCCAAGTGTCAGTTGACCACTTCTAGAGTGACCATCCCCAAATGGGAATGATAAGGCCACATCCCTCGCTGTGCTCTGGCCTCTCCAAATTTCCCTTTCATGTCCCCTCTTCTCTCTCCTGGACCAGCCTTGCTCTGCTGCTTTGGGTGCTTCTAATATGTCAGCCTTTTCCAAGACACTCCTCCAGTTTACATATTGATCTCTCCACCTGTCACAAATCCTTGTCTTTTTCTGTTCTTTTCTTTTTTAGCTTTATTTTTATTTTTAGCTTTTATTTTTCATTTATTTTTAAGACCTAGGTACATTGATGAGCAAGACTTGGGATGATCTTTATCTTGTTTTATATAAAAGCCTTGGAAATCTTTCCCAGCCACTTCCATCTGGCAGGCCCGTGCGCTGGGCTCCCATGGGAACCTACTGCTGACTTCTGTGTTCTTGAATTGTGACTGTGACCTGTCTGTCTCCTGCACTAGTCGTGCTTTAAACATGGAATTTTCCTTGTATTGTATTTGTATTTTTATACCAGTATAAGGCATGCAACAGAGTAAGCAATCTATTTCCTGTTTATCTATCTGTCTCATTGCTAGTCAGTGAGCTCCAGGAGGACAAAAACTAAGCCTACTTTCTCTCTCTCTCTCTCTCTCTCTCTCTCTCTCTCTCTCTCTCGTGTGTGTGTGTGTGTGTGTGTGTGTGTGTGTGTGTGTGTGTGTGTGTGTGTGTGACCAAGTCCTAGTACCACCAACACAGGCATAAAAAGACTCTCTAACACTTGATGTCTGGGTAAAGGGATCCGCTTGGAATACGATCATTCAGACACTTTCTGAAGCTCCCTTGTGATCTGGATTGACACTGTCAGAGGCAGGAGAGAACAGGCTGCATCTGAGACGAGGAGCAGGTTAGGGTTAGAATGAAAGATAAAGCGGAGATAATTTGGTTTTTAAAATAAAATCTGTATTCTCTTTATTGATCTTTGGGGAAAAAAGTGAGAGAAACAGATAATTTCACTGTATGTGGAGTCAAAAGGTTCTCTCATGACTTTTAAAAACAATTTAAATAGTCCAGTCACTGAAACTGTACATTTTCCTGTGCACCAGGCATAAGGTTTCCCCAGGAGCACAGCTTATCCTGGCTGTGTTAGGAAGAGTTACCACATATGTGTGGCCTTTTCATTTTCCACAGAAGGCCCTGAGCTCACATGATGTTTACCAAAAATAACCCCATGAAAGGAGTTTTACAAATGGGATACTTTTCAGGTTAAGGGATTTATTCAAGTCATTTGAACTTCATCAGGCAGGCCTTACTTATTGGGGTGTATAAATGTGGCCATATTAATAATCTAAATTCTAAGAACAAACTTCTAGTTCGTGTACAAGTTTCACCTTTGGTAGACTCTGGCATTACACAGCTCTTTGGAAATATACAATCAGTAATTGTCAACCAGGTTTATACAAAAGACCATATGATACTTAGAAGAGCTGAGAGGAACAAACCTCACTCAAATGGGTTAATAGAATGGGATGCTGCTATTCAGTGAATATTCAAGAAGGGGGCTGAGAATACAGCTCAATGGTAGAGCACTTGCCTAACAGGCACAGGGCTCTGGCCCAATCCACAACACTGAAAATAAATAAATATGGTGCTATCATTTTACCTGAGACTTTGACACTCTTCTATAGAAAGGGTCCATTACTCCACCACTGACCATGCTGGGGACTAGTGTCTGAGTGAAACGATGTGTTGGCTTGTACTGCGTATCAACTTGAAAGGACCTAGAATTACCCATGAGGGGTTATCCAGATTAGGTTAGCCCCCACACATGACTGTCTGTGCAGGATTGTCTTGATTAGATTCATTGAGGTGAGATCTACCTGTACCCATCCATGGGCATGGACCAGGGTCCTAGACTGTATAGAAAGGAGAGAGCCAGATGAATACCAGCATTCGACATCTTGCTCCTTCACTGTGGACTGAATATGACCAGCTGCCTCAAGCTCTTGCCACCATGTCTCCTCTGACAAGATGGGCTATAGACATGAAACTGTGAGATGAAATAAATCCTTACTCCTTGAAACTGATTTTGTCCCAGCAATGAGAAGGTAACTAATACCGATATCATGCATGCCTCTTTGCCATCTCTCCTTCATTCCAAAGCCCTCAGACATAGACTCTTGGTAGCCCAGCTCATGATTCACCAGTTCATAGACTTACATAGACCCTACAGCCATGATGAAAGCAGAATGCACTGGAGCCTGGGTGAACTCCTTGGTCAGTTGACTCCAATTCAAGGTTATCCATACACCATTGTGGGGGACATGGCTAATTGATCACAGGGTCTTTCCTTGTAGTCTGAGTCTGGGAGTATGGCTCCAGAAACCCTGTTAAAATAGCAACCAGACATCCCTTACTAAGCAATCAGATGTGGTCTTTATAGTGTAGTTTGCACTGTAACAAAGCAGCTGGCTGAAACAGAAAACGTCTGCTGGTGCCCTGCCTGGAGACTTCAGTACGGGATCAGTGGATTCTGAGGTGGAAGTGTACTCCAGTCTATAGGGGGAGGAGTCTGTCATAACCACACGCCACTGGGATGAATCTTCAAACCAGGCACAATTTTGGGGAGGAAAGTATTTATTTGTAGCTATAGATGCAGGGGAAGTTCCAGAATGCAAAAGAGGCTGGCCCTCTTTCACAGGTCCAAGCAGAGAGAAAAACCCATCACCAACACCATCCACACAGAACAGCAAACAGGCAGGAGGGCCAAGGAGAGAATTTCTTCCCCTTTATATAGCCTTAGGGAGGGGTCTTACAACCCTTTCCCAGACTTAATGGTTTCCTGAGTCTCTGGAATTTCCTTCCTGCCTGTTCTACACAGGAAAGGATGTTTACTTCCAGCTTCTTTGAGCATCTTTACATCTTGTCCCTTGCTGAGAGATTGCCGTCCTATAAACATCCTCAGAGACCCACTCAAGATAATTAAAAAGATCAAGTTGACAACAAAACCTAACCATCACAGAGTCTGTTCTAGGCTTCCCTCCCTGGCTATTAGGTGGTCATGTTCCTATACATTTCCATATCATATATACCCACTATATGTGTGTGTGGAGTTTTTCCCTTTTTAGAAAAGATACCAGCCAGACTGGACAGGACTCAGCCAAGTGATCTCATTGGAACTTGATTACCTTTGTAAAAATACTATCTTCTTATAAGTCCATATTCTGACAGCCACCATAAGGGAGTGCAGGTGACACCTGGTGTGACACAGATGCACTGTCTCAGCTGATCCCAGTCCTGAGTACATACATGGCTATTGTTTCAAGGCAGTGACTTTTGGACCAGCTTGTAACACACAAAAAAGATTGCTGCAATACACAAAATCAAAAGGTAAATGGCAAATGGAGAAAGCTTTTTCAGCTCATACCCTGCAGGGTGATGTTTGTAATATAAAAAAATGTCCTTGTAGAAACGTTCAAATTATAACACATAAAAGACCAATAATCCAATAGAAAAAGAGGCAAAGGGTATGAGTTTACACTGCACTATAAAGAAAACACAAATAGCTTCTTCAAATATATGAGAATATAAGCTCAATCATAAGGTTAATTCAAATTAAAGCTACATGGAGGTTTGAGGGTAGCCTGGGGCTTCAGTAAGACCATGCCTCAGTAACAACCCCCACCCCCCAAAAAAAACACTGGTTAATACTAGCCTCAAGCTTTCTAGTCCTCTTTGGAAGCAGAAGTAGAAGACAAGATCATATGAAGCTCTCAGACAAAACACAACAATAAAAAAAAAGTCTAAAAGATGAGCCTTTCTGTCTACTGGGCACAACTGGCATTCATTCTTTTTTTTCTTTAGATTCATTCATGCAGTGCCTTATTGCATGGTCCACTTTCCCCCTCTTTCCTAGTTCAAATACTATCCATTCTTCATGGTCTTCATTTTACCTTTGAAGAATTTCATGTGAGCAATAACATTTTTTTTCTAGATTCTCGCTGCTCTCATCGTTCTGATTTTTAGTTGTCATTATTTAGAATAACTCCTTGTCCTTTGTGTGTATATGCCTTAGTTCCTTAAATAATGTTTATTGTTTTATTCATCTTTGTCAATGAGGTAAAGTGTGTAAGAGCACTCAGAGTTCAGTGCATAGAAAATACTAAGCACATGTAATTCTTTGGGTTTTCCCATAGCCCCTTTATTTGTTACATGCTTTATGCCTGCTTTCTGTGTAACAAATACTAGCTGACTGAAAACACCTAAGAGACAGGGAGAAAAACTTATAATCAGATAAGAATCTGGCAGTTGAATAGATTCATAAGCGCTAACCCATTGTGATCAATCCTAGAGCTGTGCCATACCAGAAAGGCAGAGTACCCCACTCTACAATGGCCTCCCATCATGCACCCCACTTTCCATGAACAGTCTCATACACGGATGACTGAAGCCAGATATCCCCAGCCCAAGTAACTGGTGGTAAGTATGATCCAAAGGTGAGAATACCTCTCCACATTCAGACTCACAGATCGACTCACAGATGGAGACCCACTGGGGGCTGGAGATGCCTCTCTCATTGAATCTTCCCAACAAGCCCGAGGTCAGCATGATTTCCACAACCCTCATCATTAGTCAGAGATTGATTGCTCAGCAGTACTCATGTACAAGCACCACAAAGATGCAGGAGTAAGATGTGATGCTCTTGGGGGGGTCTCAGCATAGTGGGGAAGTAACCTGGACACATCAATAGAATGTTACCCTAAAATCTGCAATTCCAAATAAATTGCCATCCAACTAGGAAGGGAAAGAATTGAGAACATTCTAGAATCTGTCTCCTAGATATTTATACAGGACTAAAAATGTGACACAAAGTGACAAATCCTCTTTTATCATTTCCTTAGTTCTTGGACAGGTGGTATCATGTGGTTCTTTGGTAAACTTGGGTACTTTCTGTAACTTTTTCTCTTTCCCCTTCCTCTCTATCAGTGGTCTCTCACAGCTCATTTTCACCCTTACTTGTTTCCTTCCCATCATTCCTCTTTTCCCTTGCTACCTACATCCTTTGCCCCATATCAAAACCAAAACAAAAGCTGACTATCTTGCGTTTTAGCCTGCAGGGAACTCTGGGATCCTTCCTAAGCAGGTCATCTGCATCGTCAGAGGTTGACAGTGGTTGGTTGGTCTCATCTGGTCTGCTTTCAACCACTCCATCAGAAGGTGCTCATAGGGAAAGGGCTGAGGTGAACCCTCGAGCAGAACAGGCATCACTGTGCGACCACACCAACACCCCCTCAGTGCCATTGAGATGCAGGGAGAGGAAGGATCAGGGGTGGGCAGTGGGCGGTGCTGAAGAACTCCTCCTGAAGTTCCTCCCAGGCCTGCTGATGCTCTCTTGCACACAGAGAAGCAACCACAGTGGTCAGAAGCAGCCAGCAGACCCTACCTTTGGGGCTTATGTTGCTCACTGTGTCTTTGTATTTGCTCATCTGCTGCTGGGATGAAGCAAGACAATGTATGTCACTGGCGGACACATCACTGTCACCATCCCCACTGTTGCGGTCAGCTTTCTCGTTGCTGCGCAGAAAGAACCCAAGCAAAAGCGGCTTGTGGAGGAGTGGGTTTATTTGGCTTAAGGACTCGAGGGGAGACTCCATCATGGTAGGGAAGATGATTGCATGAGCAGAGGGGTGGACATCACCTCCGCCACAGCACTGCAAACAATGGCAGGAAGGTGTGCCAAACACTGGCAAGGGGAAGCTGGTTTATAAGCCCACCCTCAACAACACAGCACCATCGAGGTTGTAAAACCCAAACTGCCATCAGCTGAGGATCGATCACTGAGAACACATTCATTTGTTTGTGGGGGACACCTGGATCAAACCATGACAGTCAAACCCTGTACCCCCACAAACTAATAATCATACATGTTGTAAATACAATGTGTTCAGCTCAACTGCTAAGTCCCCACAGCTTTTAACTGAGCCATAATACCAAAAAAGTAAACCCATAATGGCACAGAACATTCACACTGCAAAACATGAGGCACAGCAAAAACAGACTAAACCAATACAAGATTTTAAACAAGTAGGGAAACCTCAATTTCTAACACTAAGTTCAATGATCCTGCATTTGAACAAGTCTCTTGGAGATTCAATTCCACCCCTCCAGTTTGGCTATTCACATCCCGGAAAACTTCATCTGGTGCTGGCAGCTCGCCTTGGCACCCATCCATAGTCCTGGAATTCACTGGGTCTCCATTGCAACCCACATAGTTCATCCTTATGGCTCCATCGGGCTTCCATGCAGGCCATCTAGAACACCTACTTCACATTGCCGATGGCCATTTTTCAAAAACAAAACTGTGTTGCAAATCCAATGACCCTCTCTTCTTGCATTTGCCATACTCCACAGAACCAGGTGGGCTACCAACTTGTTAATCCAGGGGGGAACAGAGCATCCAGGCCCCTTACTTCAAAGAGTCTGCATTCTTCTTGCTGTTCAAATGCAGACCAGCTGGCCCAATCTCA
>PVHP010013633.1:0-40636 GCA_004024765.1 Zapus hudsonius
CTCATCTGACCATGTGAACAGTAATGTCCTGGCTTCTGGAGCCAGTGACAGCCCCTGGTGTCACCACTGGTGTGAAGTTTTTATATCAAAGCCTTTTATTTATGATTAGGGGATTTGGAAATTGTCCTTAACCATTTATTTACTTTCATGTGTGTGATGTGTGTACATGTGGGTCTGTGTGTGAGTGCTCGTGAATGCATGTGCACATGTATGTGTGTGTGTGTGCCTGTGTGCACATGTGTGCCCGTGTGTCTTGCGTGTCTGTGCATGTGTGTGTGTGTGCCAGAGATCAATGGCAGGTGTCTTCCACAATAGCTCTCTACCTTACCTTTGTGACATGTCTCTCACTGAGTCTGGAGCTCCTGGATTCAGCTCAGCTGGCCAGCAAACCCTGAGATTCCCCAGTCTGCCTCTCCAGCCCTGGGGTCACAGATGCCATGCAGTGCTGGGCTTCTGAACTCTCGCACTTTCACAGAGAGCGTTTAAACCCCTGAGCCATCTCTCAGCCCCTCCTTAACCATTTATTACGTTCCTGTTCTTTCCCCTCTGGTAAGGGTAACCTAAATGACGTGGCCAGATCAGAAATGGGGAGGGTGGTTTCTACTCCTGCTCCTTCCACTGATTCTCTGGGTAACCCTGAGAGAGTCGCCTCCACTCTCTGAACCTGTAGTGTATCATCGGGAAATTATAGGATTGATTAGATCTCCAAGACTTCTCTCTACTGTCCTACTGCAAGATTCTCCAGGGAGAATTTGACAGAGACCTCGTCTCCTAATCAATCTCCTAATCTGTTTCCAGGATTGAGGTTCCCCGAGGTGTCTCTGTTGACAATGCTGCCACTCCACTTCAGATGAACCCTGGAAATGCCTTTCATTCCATGTTTAAATCTAAGCACACTCGTCTTCTACACGAATCCACGTGCAAACATGTGGGGTCATCATCGGCGGACTTGCCTGTGTGGTGACACTTCTTTGTGGGCTGAGCCAGTGTGCCCTAGCATGACCACTTCACCAAGGGTCCTGTAAGCAGCATGCAGTACAAAAAAAAGTGCTCATACATCATACATATTACATTACATAAAACACAAACCTTGGGCCTGAAGAGATGGGTCAGTGGTTAAGGTGCTTGCCTGTAAGGTCTAACAACTCAAGTTCGACTCCCCATTATTCACATAAAGCCAGATGCACAAAGTGGCACATGCATCTGGAGTTCATTTGCACTGGCACCTTCATTCTCTCTCTCTCTCTCTCTCTCTCTCTCTCTCTCTCTCTCTCTCTCTCTCTGTCTCTCTCTCCTGTCTTCTGTCTCCTGTCTCTCTCTGCTTGCAAATAAATAAAACATAAACCTTCATAGCATTACAAACCAGAGAGACTGCACAAGCGTTTCTCAGTCAACCCATCAACAATCCTGAGGTTTCCATGGCTCCCAGAGCAGCCAGAAGGAGACCCTACCTCGAAAAACCAAATAATAATAATAATAATAATAATAATAATAATAATAATAATAATAAAGAAATCTGGGCTGGGGAGATGGATCAGTGGCCAAAGTGCTTGCCATTTAAGCTAGAGTACCTGAGTTCGAGTCCTAGCTCCCAGGGCTGAGGAAAGGCCCACTGACAGGGACACTGAGGGCGAAATGGAAAGCATAGACAGGAGAATTTGCCAGAAGCCTGTAATAAGCACAGCAGAGCCATAATCCAGGCAGAAACCTTGCCTTAAAGAAGACTGACCCAAAGGTGATCCTCTGACCTCTGCACACATATCACACAGGAACACACAGACACTTTAAAAATTAAAAAATAAGTCTGCTGGAGGGAGGAATCAGAAAGCGTTTGAAGCAGCAAAAAAAAATTGTGGAGCATAGTTAAAATAAAGCAAGAAATCGAGCCAAAAGTTTTGGGTATTTTGCCAGAAGACTAAAATGTTCAGATACCAAAACCAAAGCAAATTTGGTACCAGTAGAACCACATGAAGGAAGTAATGAAGGGAATTATTCAAGGAGAATAAAACGACCCAATACAGAAGTGCATGAGAAAAATAAAGAAAAACATAGATAATAAGGTTATTGTTAGAGGTGATCCAAATTAATATTGGCTGTACAAAACAATAGTAATAACAATTTCTAATAGAATTTAAAATGTAACTTAAAATACACAATAACGTGAACACAGAAGAGAGAAATAAATGGAATTCCAGTGTTCGTCCATAGTCTCGTTGCTTGGAGATGATGACAGGACCAGTTGATGTGTGTGTTGATCTCTAAGAAAAGAGGCACAAGTTGTAAAATTAATGCATAAATAAACAGCTATTAATGAAGAAGCTAGAATAATCACATGAACACCCCCACACACACACACACAAACTTAACCCAAAGATAACAACAGACTTAAAGAATGGGGGGACTTTTAAGTCAAATAGGATAAATTCTAGAAAAATCTGAAAGATGTTAACATATTGTGTCTCAGCATGTAAATGATAACTGCTATCTTCCTTATCAGTAAACAGGGAACCACATTAGAATTCAGAAAGTGCAATATGGCCAGGCGTGGTGGTGCACGCCTTTAATCCCAGCACTCGGGAGGCAGAGGTAGGAGGATCACCGTGAGTTCAAGGCCACCCTGAGAATTCCAGTGAATTCCAGGTCAGCCTGGACTAGAGTGACACCCTACCTCGAAAAAAAACTAAAAAAGAAAAAAGAAAGAAAGAAAAACTACAATATGGACACGTTTAAAAGGATTTGCTGTAGCAAAAATCAAGATTTGCCAGGCTTCGAGAAATAAGTCCTTATATCATTGGTGCAAGGATAGAAAAACAGACCATTGGGGAAAAATGATGAGTCCCCAAATAGACAAATGTGTGCAGTTGAGTGAACTTGGAACTGACCCCACCTCACACCGCACTTACCAATCAATCAGTTCCAAGTTCACTACTGATCTCAATGCGAATACAAAACATTAGTTTCTACAAGATGGAAGAAAGATATCTTTAACTTTTTATTGCCCATTTTCATACACGTACATGTGTATTTTGATCAAAAACCCATCTCTACTTTCTTTTGTCTACTTTCTCTATCCCCCTTTCATTGAGCCTCTTTAAGAAGAAAGATGTGGTTAAAACCCACTGTCTGCTATAAGAGCTCTAAGGGGGAAGACAGATTCACCGAACTGTATTAAAATGAGAAACTCCTGACCATCCAGGGGCAGCTTTAAGAGAGAGAGAGGAGACATCATGGAACAAAGTGCTTCTGGGAGCAGTGGGCCATGGTGTAATCCCAGCAGTGGGGGCTGAGGCAGGAGGATAATGAATCTGCATGGGCTATTTAAAAGAGGCTCTGACTCAGCCGTGTGGTGGGAATGCCTTTAATCCCAGCCCTCTGGAGGCAGAGGTAGGAGGATCGCTGTGAGTTCAAGGCCAGCCTGAGACTACATAGTGAATTCCAGGTCAGTGTCAGCCTGGGCTAGAGCGAGACCCTACCTAGAAAAAACAAGACAAATAAAAGAGGCTCTGTCTCAAAAACAAACAAACAAAAAACCCTAAATAGCCCTGAATGCGTGAACATCAGGAAATGAATATGAGATTTGAACGAACACTTCACACAAGTGAATATCAAGATAAGCCTAGAGAAAAGTTTTCAATCCTTTTGGTCATCAGAGTACCATAAAATAAAACTACACTAAATTCCCACAGCCTCCAAGCCAGGACTGTTAACGTTCTGGAACTTTCATCCTCTGCTGGGAGGACCATAAGCTTGGAAAACCATTTGGCACTAGGAACTGAGGTCAGCATATGCAACCCTGTGCCCAGGCGACCCCCTCCTGGCTCTACACGCACACAATGCATCCATGTGCTCCCCAAGTGCACGTGAAGAAACACTCATACACAGCATCATTCACACTGGTCCAGGACTGGAGATGACCCAGTAGGAGAATGGATATATATCTGGGCAGACAGAAACATAAGACAACACGTTCTAGCCTCAGAAGCAATTTATCAATGTCTTGGTGACATACAGAAAGTAGCTAAGAGCTGGAGAGATGGTTCAGTGGTTAAGGCACTTGCCTGCAAAGCCTAAAGATCCAGGTTCAGTTCCCCAGTACTCAAATCAAGCCGGATACGCAAAGTGGCACATGCATCTGGAGTTCATTTGTAGCGGCTAGAGGCCCTGGTGTGCCCATTCTGTTTGTCTGTCTGTCTGTGTCTGTCGTCTGTCTCTCTGCTTGCAAATAAGTAAATAAATGTTTAAAAAAAGAAAGCAGCTAAGACACAAAAACAAAGAAAAGCACTTCACTAGTCTCTAAAGAGAGTGTGTGGGGAGCTGGGGTGCCCTGTGATTAGGGAGGAAGGGGCAGGGCCTGAGGGAGCTAAGGATTTCCCTGCATTTGGGACCAGGCCTCATGTGTGCTCACCAAGGCAATGCAGCCCCACCCTCTGGCACTCCAGGCTCCTCCCATCATCCAACTCTAAGCCTGAGCCTCAGTGGGAAGGAAGCCATCTTTCCAAGACACCGCTCTGCTACTGTCTCCTAGCCTAAGCAAAGCCACCCAGGCTCATGGGGTGGAGGCACCTCGTGCGAGGCCTCTGCTGTTCCCCTCCAGCTGCGCACTAGTCTCTCCTTCTGCCTGCTGGACTCTAATCCTCTTTCTTACTGGTTCTAGGTGGCAATGTCACCCAGTACCTGGGAGCTCAGTCCCGTGTCCCCCCACTGTAAGCCATACCTGTCCTGTGGGGAATAAAGATCCTCCCTCCTTACATCCCCTGGGCATCTCCCCTGTCTCCATCATTCCCTCATCACCTGCCTGTCTCCCCATTGGATGCTTAGAAATTGTGCCAGACCCTCTCAGGTAGACATAGGACCATGGATTGATTGACCCACAGTGCACCTTGAATTTAAAAATTTCAAATTTGCAAACTGCTTTACTATGTGACTTCATTTGGTTCTCAAAATCAGCTTCCAAAATTATTCATCAGGAAGGATTATTCATCAGCAATTATTCATCAGGAAGGAAGATGTGATCCGGGCCCAGTGGAAGGATGTGCTAAGGAACCCCCCACCCCTGCTCAAGTTTGTGAGGACACGGCCCTGAGGACCGTCCCTCCCAAGCCGCTAGTGTAGACAGAAGTCAGTCTAATTTACTTGTTTGCTTGTTTCCTATGAGGAGTGAACCCAGGGCCTCCCACGTGTGAGGCAACCACTGGGATGTATCTCCAGCCTTTTAGGGGTTTTACTTTTTATTTTGAGATGGTCTCACTAGTTGCTTAGGCTGTCGTTCAGGCAGGACTTGAATCTTGTGGTCTTTCTGCCTCAGTTGGAATCACAGTCCTGTGCCACAAACCCCGCTAGAAGTCAATCTGTCATGAATTTCAGAAGTCTCTCTGGGACATTTGTTTCGGCATCTCCACAACATCCAGCATCTCTTCTCTGAGCCACTTCTTCCCTTCCTATGACTGCTCCTCCGCAGCTCTGAGAGACCACACAGCTATGTGGACCCAGGTCACTTCAAAGGACACCACACCAGCCAGCAAGAAGACCACCCTCTCAGCTGCTCAGGAGATGATGGGCCAGGGTCCATCAAGCCCCGGCTGGCTTCTTCTATGGTGAATTGCAAGGGACATTGCAGTCAGAAAAACAAGCTACATAGCCACAATGCCATGTCTTGTCACCCCTGGAAGTTAAGGAATGGTCCAGCATTCCCTCCTGTGTACCCTCTTCCTGGAACTTCCCTGACCTTCTCCAATATCCTTTGAGGGACCCTGCTGGAGGCAGCAGCTACAAGCTCACACCTCTGTTCCCAATCCACTTCCCCTCATCAGCCGCTCCCTCCCCACCCTGCACTCACCACTAAAAGGGGCTCTAATAATGGAATGGTCCAACTACACGGGCCTCCTAATGGGTCAAGATCTTGTCCCTCGAACTCTTAGAAAGAACCAGAACCCCACTGCGAACTCAAGACACTGAACTTGCAGCTGGAGAGGCTTTAATATGGAGTCCTTTGAGCTGCACTTTTTCTTGCTGTGTCTCCCTGTTGTAGGTCCCTTCTCGCTGCTGGGACAAAACACGGGGCCAAAAGCAGCCAATGGGAGGAAGGGTTTACAGTCTTACAGTCTCGAAGGAAGCTTTGGCATGGCAGGGAAAAGATGGCAGAGCAGAGGCTGGACAGCATTTCTTGCCACCACAGCTGGCAGAAAGCAGCAAGAGAATGGTAAGTTCTGGCAAGGGGAAGCTGAGCTATATCACCCCAAAACCCACCCCCCGGAAACACAGCTCCTCCAGCAAGGCTCCACCTCCCAAACTGCCAACATATAGGACAAAGTATTTAAAACACATGAATTTATGGGGACATCTGATTCAAACTATTACACTCCCCATGAATCAGAAATCATTGGGTAGGATTGGCAGATAAAATATAAAACAATCAATTAAATTTGAACTTCAGATAAATAATGTGGGAAGGGGCATGAGTATGCATTTGGACATTTTTATACTAAAAATTGTTTGCTGTTATTGAAGTTCACAATTGACCTATCTTGTTTCAATTGGCTGAATCTGGTCAAAGGACTTACGTTTTCATGAGCATGTGCTCTGAGTACCTGGGACCCTGGACATTTGTCCAGCCTCTGGAGGACCCTTCTTCCTGAAGGTGTCTGGTCCCCATGGGGACACTGAAATGGGAATGGCACTGAGGCTACAGGATGTTCTAGAAATCCCACACCATGAGTTCAGAGCCCAGGAAGGGAAGGAATCAGGGAAGACCACTAATGTCGGGGCAGCCCTGCTTGAAGCACCCCGCATCTCCTCCTCTCAGCACCCATCACGTGTTTCCTGCTTCCCACCTGCAGAGGAATCCAGGTAGGAAGGGGACCTCTAGGTAGGGTCCCCTTGGAAAGGAGTGTGCTCCCTGACCAGGGTGAGGCCAGGTGAGGAGTCTGGTATCCTTGGGTGCTGTCACCCCATTGCTGGAATGTCCCCCAGCCTGGGGATGCAAGCAGAAAGCCTGGAGGGCATATTGAGAGGACCTGAACCAGGCCCTGATACCCATCCCAGCCTCAGTTTCTTCAAAGGTAAAAGCAGGAAGAACATCACTCAGATGGATGAGAAAGTTACAAATGAGTTACAAAACTGGAGAAAACGGTAAAGTTGCCAAGAATGAGGGCAAGGCCAGGATGTTAGACTGAGTGCGGGGGAGTTCTTGGGTAGTGAAAACACTGTAGATGCCATGGTGATGATCCTGGCATCTCACAATTGTCTCTTGGGATGTAGAACACCCACAGCATGTAAGCCACAGAGCGTGGCTGAGGCTGTACCAGCGAGAGATCATGGGTCCTGGAGGTTATGGTGCATGGGACCTAGAGATATGAGAATTCTCCTTTCTAGAAACCTGGAAGAGCAGGAAAAAAAATAAATTTTGAAAAGGGTAACATAACACAGTTCAATTCTTCAAGCAACAGACCTTCGTGGAGTGCCCACTATTTGTCTATGTATATAGATATCCAGTAAGAATAAAACAGGCACTGCTTCCAGAACATAGAAGTCCACACGTGGGTCACTGTGGCTGGAAGGCATTGATTGGGTCGTGCAAGGGGTGAGTGAGTGTGGAAGGAGCACAAGCCAAGCGCGGGTGGTCTAGCCTGGGTGGAGAACCCAAATTGTCACTCTGTTTTTTTGGGATTTTTGGTAATACTAGGAATTGAACCCAGACTCTCACATGGGCTCTTCAAGCGCTCTATCCCTGAGTTGTGTTTTTTATTATTTTATTTTTTATTTTTAACTTTTTATTGACAGCCTCCACACATATAAACAGTATACCATGATCATAGTTCCCTTGTTCTCAAGCCCCCCTACACTGACTCCTTTCTTTCTTGATGTCATCATGTCCCCCTCCTACTAAGCAGGTCTTGTGTAGCATCAGCCACTGGGAGGTCCTGAATGCCATGGCCACTTTGTGTCTGGAAGACGGCATTGTAAGCACTCCTCCTCCTCTCTGGTAAAGTCTTTCTGTCCGGTCTTCCTCGATGGTCCCTGAGCCTTGGAGGGTGGGATAGAGAAGTCTCACTGTCCCTTCTTCTCAGCATTTTGGCGAATTTTGAGTTTTGAGGGTTTTTTTTTTTCTTTTGGAACTCGATTGAGCAGTTCTCTAGGGTGACCTTTGTATGTGACAATAGTGTGTGGCAACATCGGCTTCTGGGACAGCTCATCTGGGCTTCATAGTCCACAGCCGACTCCCTTCCAGAAGCCTCCTGGGAGCACCTCATTTTCTCCAGAAACAGCTGCCCAGTGGCCATGTAGGACACCCCCTACACCACCTCCGCCCCCACATGCTCACTTAGCCAGGAGGACACTCCTACACTTGGCCAGGTTCAGTCATCAGTTGGAATGGAAGGGTACTGAATTCTGTCCACTCAGTCCTTGGTCACAGGGTTCCCTTTGGCCAGGATGTCCATCGAGGATACTGATCATGCCCCCACCCTGGGGAAGACCCTGGGAGCACGTTCCACCTTCCTATCCAGCTGGAGGCTTTCCCAAGAGTCCATGCTCATAGTGCCCAGGGTAGTTCGCCTCGGGCCTGCTTCCATCCTGCTCCCAAACTTCCAGTCTCAACACAGACTCTTCCTCCAGTACTTGCTTCCCAAAGTGTGGGTCCTGCTAAGGCTGTGGCTCCAAAGTTTGTGGTGAATCACCATCTGTGGTGATTTGATCCAGGTGTCCCCCACAAACATATGTGTTCTGAATGCTTGATCCCCAGCTGATGGCAGTTTGGGTATTAGAACCTTGTTGGAGCTGTGTTGTCGGGGGCAGGCTTATGGGGGTTATAACCAGCTTCCCCTTGCCAGTGTTTGGCACACCTTCCTACCTGTTTGCAGTAATGTGGCAGAGGTGATGTCCACCCTCTGCTCATGCCATGGTTTTTCCTGCCATGATGGAGCTTCCCCTCGAGTCTGTAAGCCAAAATAAACCCATTCCTCCCACAGCTGCTTTTGGTCAGGTTCTTTATTGCAGTAATAAGAAAGCTGACTACAACAGTTCTGGTACCAATGAGTGGGATCTGTCGTAGCTGCTAGAACCCTGATTCTGTGGCTTTGGCCTTTTGGAACTGATTTGCAGAAGGAATGTGGATGGATTTGAAACCTCAGCCTAAGAGATGCCTTGCAGTGCTATAAGTATATCTTGATGACCATTCTAGTCAGAGTTGGAAAGACCTGAATGCAGTAAGGAGTATGGACTGTAAGGTTTGGCTTACGAGAACGAGAAAGAACTTTGTCAAGACTGTGCCAGAAGCAGTTTGTGTGAGAGACTTGCTGTGTTCTGCCTGCCTGTGTCCTGAGAACTTGTGCAGGTTTGCTTTGCATAGAAATGGACTGGTGTGAGCAGATGGAGATGGCACAGAAAGAAAGGAAATCTCTGGGCCGAAACTGCTGCCCTTGCAGCTGCAATTGTTTGAGAGATTACAACCATTGAGATTGGGCCAGGTGATCTGCATTGGGACAGCAGGAAGAATGTGGACTCTTTTGAAGTAAAGGGGCCTGAATGGTGAAGGAAGTTTTCTGTTCTTCAAAGTTGGCTTTGTTCCCCCCTGGATCACCTGGTACTATGGAATATAACAAATGCAGGAAAGAGGGTCATTGACTTTACAACACGGTTTTGTATTTTCGGAAATGGCCATGTGTGAAGCAGGTGTGTTGGATTACCTGTGTAGAAGCCCAATGGTGCCATGAGGATGAACCGTTGGTTACAGTGTAGACCCAAGGGAGATGCCAGGACTATGGGATGGTTGCCAAGGAGAGCTGCTGGTACTGAAGTTTTCTGGGACTGTGAGTCACCAAGCTGGAGGGGTGGACTTGGAACTCTGGAGACCAGTTACTGGTGATTATCAGACTTGGAGTAATAGTTTGATGTTGCCCTGTTTGTTTTAAATCTTGTACTGGTTCAGTCTGTCTTTGATAATGCCCAATGCCATCTTTTGCAGTATGAATGTTCTGTGCCATATGGGTTTGCTTTTTTAGTATCATGGCTCAGTTGAAAGATGCACGAGTATCACTGGGATTGACAAAAACTGTGGGGACTTTTGGAGTTGAGCTAAATGCATTGCATTTTCCATCATGTTTGGTTATTAGTTTGTGGGGGACAGGGATGGATTGTGATGGTTTGATTCAGGTGTCCCCCACAAACATATGTGTTCTGAAAGCAATGCTGTGACAGAGGTGATGTCCATTCTCTGTTCATGCCATCATTTTCCCTGCCATGATGGAGTTTCCTCTCAAGACTGTAAACCAAAATAAACCCTTTCCTCCATCAGCTGCTTTTTGTCAGGTTCTTTGTCACAGCAATGAGAAAGTTGACTACAACAGGGGTTATAGTTAGCTTCCCCTGGCCAGTGATGTCTACCCTCTGCTCATGCCATCGTTTTCTCTGTCATCATGGAGTTTCCCCTGGAATCTGTAAGTCAAAATTAACCCATTCCTCTAGGAGCAGCTTTGGTTGGGTTCTTTGTCATGCAGCAATGAGAAAGCTGACTACAATCATATGAGTGTATGTATTTTTTAAAAAGATTGAAACAGAATTAGCTGTGAGACTTCACACTCCAGAGCACTTTCAAAAACTCTGGAGCAGTCTCATCTTTATGAATTGTCTGGTGTGAATTTGAGAACCATGTTAGTGTTCAGCCATCCACCAGCGAGAGCAGGGGTCCTGTTAGGACTGGCTTGAAGGCCCACACTTGACCTAGGAGGATCCTGAAGGAACAGGCAGCCTGAAAGTGTTGTCACCTGCTGTCCAGCATTTGGAAGGCAAGCACCTTCACCACTGAGCCACCTCTCCAGCCCATGTTCTGCATTTTGTAATGCAGGCCACAGCTGAGCATCCTCTGGGCAGAGCCATCGTGGGCAGAGCAAGGACCCCTCTGATGTGGCCAACCTCAGGGACTAGACCAAGCGACCTCCTGCTGCCTAGAACATCCGTGTTACTCCATTCATTGTATCATAACGGCTGTAAGGGTGTTTGGGGGCCAGGCTCCCTCTTTGCACCATTCCTCTTGGTGCCAGAACACAACCCAGCACCTCATAGGAATCTGTGGCGATCAGCTCTTTGGAGCAGTTCACTGGAGCACTGCCCTCCCTGTCCCAGGGGCAGCAGGATTCAAGCTCCATGGCGATTTGGGCTCTACTCCAGGGGTTTCTGTGTCATTTCCTGGTGACCTTCAAGTAGCAGAGGTTGTTAGGTGGGGCAGGTTTTTAAAGGCCCACCCTCCCAAGAACCCAGGGGTGGTATCTGAGAAAAGGCACCAGCCGTCTGCCCTAGAACTCAGGTTCTCACTGCTTTGCCTTGGTATTTGGGATGCCCTGCGTTCCCAGCAAACTATGATCCTCATTTCTGAGCCAACGTGCTAACTGTTCAGATGAAGAGACTGAGGTCCCAAAGAGCCAGAGAGCAGCAGCACTGTTTTGAGAAGGGTCTCCCAAGTCCACCAGGGCAGGCTGGTTTCACATCGCAGAAATTACTGTGCTGGCTGCTTCCTCATCCCTGCCCTTCTGCACCCTCTGTATCTCTGGAATGGTTGCTTGGGTGCTCCTGAAATGAGGCTCAGCAGGGCAGGGGCCTTGGGAACCTGTGATGACTCAGCGTTAAGACAGAGGTTCCGTCCTCTCTTCCAGTGGCCAAGGGTGAACCAAGACCCACAGAGGAAAGGTTAGGTCAAGAAGAGCAGCCTTCCTAGCCTGGGACTACTTGTTTGCCTCTCTAGAGGAAAGTGACAGGATGTGTCAGCTACCCAGGGAGCCAACAGGGTCCAGCCCCTGGGGCTGGTCACTGTGACCTCATCAGGCATTTCCAGCTTTTATGTTCTGCCAACCAGGCCATCAAGTGACGCAGGGCAACCTCCCTCATAGCCTGTTCTCGTGGGCAGTGGGTGGTGATCTCACCCCTGCTGGAATGTCACTGCTTGTCACAGGCTCCTGGCTAGGCCACAGGTCTTTAAAGCCCAGGCCGGAGCAGAGTGGAATGGGCTGGATGCAGAGGTGAGGTCAATGGGTAAGCTGGGATGTCACCCAGGATGCCAGAAACCAGCTGGGAGCTCAACACTAGAGTAGGAATGGCTGGGTTTACATGTGTAAAAGTCAGTGGAAACTCCCACTTAAGGTCCCCAAACTGGCCCATCCGGGACACCATCCACACTGCCCATTCTCCACATGCCCCCCTCAGCTCAGAGAACTGACACAGCACCTCCCTCCCCATACACCTGTCACAGAGAGCCTTGCACAAGCATGGTGTAAGCACCGAGTTCAAGTCTTTACTCAGATTCTTCATAGAAAGAACTTGGACAGGGTACTTTTCCTTTCAGGGCCCCTGTTTTTGAGAGGAGAAGGAGAAGATGAAGGAGGTGGAAACTAAGACCTATTGAGTGCTAGGCACCATGCTCTCTGCTCTGCCATCCTGACCTGAAAGGTAGGTGCTACTATTGACCCCATGCTGGCATTACCATTCACCCACATAACACCCACCAAGTTCTTTGTGCTTGCCCCCAGAATATCCCATCTGGGAATGGTAATTAGGAAAATTATTTATCCTATTTTTTTCACTTATGTCACCCATATTAAATAGCATGTTAAATAGCTTGTTAAATCAGTTTAGAAAGTACTAGAATGTATATAGTTTTTCAAGGTAGGGTCTCACTCTAGCCGAGGCTGATCTAGAATTTACTATGTAGTCTCAAGGTAGCCTTGAACTCTTGGTGATCCTCCTACCTCTGCCTGCCAAGTGCTGAGATTTTAAGGCATGCACCACCACACCCAGCTTCTGCCAATATTGTAATGTTAAAAAAATTTTAAATTATACTAGTCTTCTGAAAAGTGACAGGTGGACAAAATGTTGTCTAGGTCCATTCTAACTCTAAAATTCTGTAACTGTCAAACAGCCACCCCTTAAATCCAGGCTCAACAAGCCATGACAATGTAATGTAGCTGTGTGTCCATGCAGAAAACATAAAGGGAGAGACCGTTTGGCTAAACTGCCCATTTATTCATTCCTTCCAGACAGCTTGAAGGGAACCTCTCAGAAAAGATTAGCGATTTGAAGCATACAACTGTGAACCTCCCACCCCCACCCCAGAAAGCCAGATGCACTTAAGGACTGGTTATCAGATCGCTCCTGATTGTCTCTCTTGTCTGATCTTAATTTGCTTGTTAATAGCATGTCCTCTTTCTCTTCCTGCTGTTGTCCATTCTTCATTCCTCTTGGGAATTAAGAACAAAATGTCACTCTTCTATTGAAAGATGGCTCAGCCCAGCCTCTGCTTGGTTCCTGTCTCCCTGTGTTTGGCTGGGGTGCCCTCCCAACCCCCACCTCCCATTCTCCCTGCTTCAATCAAAACACGGGCATTGGAAGAAGCTTCACTGGGAGGAACTGCAGCAATTTTTATTATCTCCTTGGAAGTCCAAATATTGAAGTATTTAGTGGAACTTTGAAGTTCAAGATACCTTCATTGATTGCCTATCCTGTAGACAGTGGCTTGTCAATTTCTCATGGCGCGATGCTTTCATTGGAATGTGAAAGCAAAATGAATAAATACAACTCTAAGTAGCACATTTGAGTCTGAAAACTTTGTAAACCACAATGATGATAAGAGAGAGAAAATGAGAGCTTGTAAAATGTGGCCCGTGGGAGTATAAACAGCTATGTTCTTACTGGTAAGCAACTTGACACTGAATCACAAGTTCAAAGCAAGGAACTGTTTGACCAGTGTTTCCTCCTGGAAAGAGAACTAATCAGAGGACGGCACGATGTAGCTAGAACACAGTTCTGCACAGCACGTGTGACATTCGAAAGGGTTGGACACAAAGCAGATTTCCAAGAAGAGGAGACTCAATAAATAAATGATGATGCCTTTAATAAGGGAAGACTCTTTACTCATTAAAAATCATGTTATAGGGCTGCAGAGACGGCACCATGGTTACAAGCACCTGCTTTAATGTCTGCCGGCCTGGGTTCGATTCTCCAGTATCCAGATGCACAATGTCACATGCATCTGGAGTTTGTTTGCAATAGCAAGAGGCCCTGGCATTCCTATACATACACATGCTCTCTGTCTCTTACAAATAAAAACAATCATGTCATAGAACATTTAATGGCAGGAGAGAGGGCTCATGATACTCGATTATGTGAAAGAAATTTCAAAATGTATATGTAGGTTGGACATGGTGACGGGTGTCTTTGAGCCCAGCACTAGGGAGGCAGAGGTAGAGGATCACTGTGAGTTCCAGGCCAGCCTGGGCTACAGTGAGACACTAACTCAAAGAGAGAGAGAGAGAGAGAGAGAAAGAGAAAGAGAGAGAGAGAGAGAGAGAGAAGTATATGTAGAATGGCCCCATGAAAACTCTATGAATGTCGGTGTGTATTGTTATTTTTTAAACCCAGAATATACATCAAAATAATAAAAGTGTTTAGTTCTGTGTGGTGAAAAAGGTGATATTTCTTTCCTTTTATGCACCTCTTTAAAATTGAACTTTATTAAACAGGAAAATATGTACATATAAATATATAATTTTAGAAAACAAGAGAGGAGAGCTGGGGAGATGGCTCAGCAGTAGAAGGTGCTTACTTGCAAAGCCTGACGGCCTGGGTTCAATTCTGTAACTGTCCCCATAATCTGGAGGCAGGAAGTGGCACAAATGTCTAGTGTGTGTTTGCAGAGGCTCAGGCATGTGTGTGTATGCACACATACATGCGAATAAACAAATACTTTTTAAGGAATAAATGTGATAGTCCCTCGTTCCCAGACCAGCTCCTCCTGTACTTTCTGTTCCTTATTTTCCTGTAGGAAACCTCAGGAATTCTTGCTCTAGCCCAGGCTGATCTGGAATTTATTATGTAGTCTTAGGCTGGCCTCGAACTCACAGCCATCCTCCCACCTCTGCCTCCAGAGTGCTGGGATTAAAGGCATGCACCATCATGCCTGGCCACAATGGAATTTTTAAACCACAGAGAGGTACAAAGTTATGACACTTACAGGAAAATAGATTCAACTGGAGATAATCGTCTTAAGCAAATGACGTCAGCCTCAGAAAGACAAATACTGCATGTTTTCTCTCACCTGTGGATCCTAGATTTTATAGAGATACATCAAATCATACATATGACATGAACGTACATGTGACAGAATCTAGGGGAACAAAGGGTTAAAAGGAGAAGGGTCAGGAAGGATGGGGAGGAAATATGCTAAACATATGTTATATACCTCTATGAAAACATCCCTATGAAGCCAGCACCATGTACAATGAATATGTGCCATTTAAAAATAGTATAAAGCTAGGAATATAATCCCAGCACTGAGGAAGCAGAGGCAGAAGGATCACGCACAAGAGCAAGGCTGGCTTGATCTACATAGTGAGTTCCAGGCCATATACTAAATATAGTATTTTTTAAAAAAGAAATTGGGCTGGAGAGATTTCTCAGTGGTTAAGGTATTTGCCTCCAGTGCCTAAGGATCTGGGTTCAATTCCCCAGTACCTATGTAACCCAGATGCACAAAGGGGCGCATGCATCTGGAGTTCATTTGCAGTGGATAGAGGCTCTGGCATGCCCATTCTCTCTCTCTCTCTCTCTCTCTCTCTCTCTCTCTCTCTCTCTCTCTCTCTCTCTCTCTCTGTCTCTTTCTATCTCTTTGCTTACAAATGAATAAATAAAATATTTTAAAGCAAGAAATTGGCGAAACTCCAATCAGGACATCTCCTAAAAAAGAGCCACTTACTCAACATGTAAGAAGACTTGGTTACCTAACCCTTTGACATCTCCACAGCTTCCTGTTACCTTATAACCTTTGACACCTCCCTAGCCACTGTTGACCTAGAGCCTAAAGTTCATCCACACCTGTTCAACCTCCATGACGCTCCTCCTTCCCCTCTGCCTGTGTCCTTGTATGTTCTGGAAGTGTGGTCCCTGCATCTGACCGGCACCTGTGAGAGATTCAAGTATGAGGCTATACTGGGCCTGCTGACGTAGGTATCCTGGGAGGGCTCAGCCACCTGGGATACAGCAAGACAGCAGACAGCGGACGATGCTGCAGGTAGAGCTCTCTCAAGGGTGCACAGCCAGGGATAGCCCTGGTCCCAGGAAGGCCCATTCTAACCCACAGGAGGAAGGCCATGAGTCAGGACATTTGTCTCTAGTCAGGGCATTGTCTCTGCCCTGCCCTGCCCTGCTCCCTTCACCACTGGGAGAAAGTTAGAAAAAGAAATCACTAATGTCCCATCCCCTCCCTACCTCATCCTCCTACCAGAGAGGTTACTATGACATTCAAGTCCTACACCCTGAAAGACTATGCTGTACAGCCCACCCCCAAACACACATTGTATTAGTTACATTCTCATTGGGACAAAGTCCCTGACGAAAGTCAGTTTAAGGGAAGGAGGGTTTACTTCAGCTTAGAGTTGCAGGTCACAAGTCCATCATGGCGGGGAAGGCATGGTGGCAGGAGCTTGAGGCAGCTGGTCACATCAGTCCACAGGGAGAAGCAAGAGGATGGGTGCTGGATGCTCAGCCAGCTCTTTCTATCCAGCCCAGGAGCCCCGCCCACCCGATGATGGCACCCACATCTTCCCATGTCAGTGAATCAAATCTAGAAAACCCCTAACAGTCAGGCCAACAGCTTTGTTTCCATGGTGATTCTAAATCCTGTCGTTAACAACCAGAGATGAACCATCACATACATCTAAAATAAAATGATACACAAAGAACTCTAGTAATGGCCATAGTTTCCTACATGGCTGGAAGTATCAAACATCAAAAGTATAATAATTGGGCTGAAAAGATGGCTGAGTGGTTAGATGCACTTCCAGCACAAGCATAAAGGGCTCAAGGGGGCCCGAGAGTGCCTGAGCTCAAATCTCCAGATCCCATGTAAAAAGCAGGGAGCAGGCACACATGCCTGGAACCCCGGAGCCACAGGGGAGCAGAGACCCACACACACACATGCACGCACACATGCGCGCACACACAGGTGCGTACACCACACAGGTGAGTACACCACACACACACAAGCATGCACACACACATGCGCGCGCGCGCACACACACACACACACAGGTTCATACACTACACACGCACACAAAGGTGCACACACACACATACACACACAAATATAACAAGACATCACCCTCATTTTTTTCACTATTCCCCTAACCAAATGGTCTTTCTGTGTATTGGATAATCAACCCAGCTGAGCCTGACCCCAAGAAGGGGTCACACATTTTCATTCAAAGCCCCCCCCCCCCAAGCAAATCTTGGCAGGCCAGGTTCCTCAGACACAACTTCCCTGCACAATCCAAGGAGATGGGAGGACCGAGGATCTGTCCTGATGCTGGTCACTTGCCATGGGCACTTGTGTTTCAAGATAGGATGGGACTTTGGGACACACATTTGCCCAATGTTACAGAAAGGTGAGCTCAGCCCCTTGCCCATCCATCACACTGGCTCTCTGTTCCTTCGCAAGGCTAGGTTCTGCTGAAATCTTGGGATCTGTCCACCTCTCAGCAGTGATCTTCGGGCTGCTAGAGAGGAACCCTCACCTCAGATTCAGACAGTTGTTTTTTGATGGGCACCAACAGAAGAGAGCAATCACATAAATAATGTGCATAAAAATAAAAACCCGACTTGGCTGCGTCACGCACAGCGTGTTCCAGGAGCAGCAGATTTGCTCTCCTAATTTGCTTTGGCTGCAATTAATATTAAAACGAGGTGGCAGGGAGTAGGGACACTTGTCACTGCAGAAAACTGAGAGCAGTCAGCATCTGGAACCAAGCTCTGTGATTATGACTGGCTGGCTCAGCAGCCATTAATGTGGGGGTGGGGTGGGACATACAACCACCCCTCCCCCAACCAGACTGTGTGTCACCTCATCCAAGCTGACTCTCCATTCACCAGGTAGAGGAGAGGCCACAAGGAGCACGTGTCCAGCATGGAGGCCCAGGCAGGGCATGTGTGTTTGTTAACCCTTGAGCCTACTCTCCGTGGCTCAAGAGAAAACATCAACACAGAAGAGGAGTAGACAGATATTACTTCAGAATTTATTTATTTATTTATTTTTGTTTTTATTTTTTTTTTGTTTTTCAAGGTAGGGTCTCACTCTAGTCCAGGCTGACCTGGAATTCACTATGTAGTCCCAGGGTGGCCTTGAACTCACGGCCATCCTCCTACCTCTGCCTCCCGAGTGCTGGGATCCTCCTACCTCTGCCTCCCGAGCGCCACCACAGCTGGCCTGAATTTATTTACTTTTTTAGAGAAAATTATCTTCACACATTGGTGCAAACCCTCTATCAGGTGGCTGGTTTCTGTAGGGGGTGGGGAACCCTCTGAGGATCAGATGCCAAGAGTTCCCTACAGTTGAGCAAGACCCGATATGAATAAAAAAAAAAGATTACACTCAAGATATTCCAAGGGTTTCAGAAATCTTCATGTCAGGAAACTATCTTTGTCAGATATAGTCAACCCTAACTTAACTCCACCCCGACTGTGGTGTATGTCCCCCATAGACTTAGGAGTTTTCTTAAAGCTTGTAATTTGGGTCTCTAGGCCCCTGGCTGGAAGAAGTGTCTCTGAGGAGGATCCTGGGGTCCAGCCCAAAGGTTTGCAGAGAGGTTTAAGTTCTGGGGGTCCCTGCTTGCTGCAGGTTTTTGCTGCTTTTGGTGTTTGCTGGCTGGTGGTGGTTTCTCACTTGGATTTATGAATGGGAGCCAGCTTCTGTCATTGATGCAACTTCCCCTGGATCTGGAAGGTTGAAATAAACCCTGTTCCTCCCATAAACTGTGTCTGGTTGGATGTTCTTCCCAGCAATGTGAATCTGGTCCCCCTGAGTGTCCTTCCTTATGTCATAAGCACACGGGTCCTTTTGCCAATCATCTCTCAGAAAATTCCATCCAGGATGAAGGTTAGTTAGAACCACCTCATGACAGGAGCATTCATTCAGTCAAGTGACATGCGGCCACCTGCAGTGAGTGGGGGAGGGGACAGAGTCAGATATAGTCCCTCTCTTAGAGGGTTTATAAACCAGCTGAGAAGACTGTTAACCATCAGTTCCTAGTTCCCAGTGTGCTGGGTTGTCAGATCATAAAAGGCTGATGAGCCACACCCAATGGCAGGGGGAATATATTGTAGGTTTTGTGAAGAAAAGTCAGGGAGGAGACTTGAGATAGCACTGTTAATTTTTTAAAATATTTATGAGAATGGGCACGCCAGGGACTCTAGCCACTACAAACAAACTTTAGATGCATGCACCACCTTGTGCTCCTGGCTTTACATGGGTAGTGGGGAATCAAACCCGGGTCCTTAGGCTTTGAAGGCAAGCATCTTAACCACTGATCCATTTCTCCAGCAAGACTGTTGATTTTTGAAGACAGCCTTCTGGCAGCTGAGAGGACTGTGCCAGGTGTTTGGATGTAAAGGTCTCCAAAAGACTCATGTGTTGAAGGCTGCTTGGTCCCCAACTGGTAGATCCAAATGTCAAGAGGTGATTGGATGATGAGCACCCTGACATAATCAGTGGATTGACCCATGGACAGGTTCATAATTTGGTGGCATTATTGGGAGGTGGGGGACACTAGTAGAAGGTACCTGGTTGGTGGTAGTAGGCCACTGGAAGCATGTCTTTGTCCCTGCCTCACCCAGGCCCCAGTCTATCATGAGGTGAGCAGTGTTGCCTTCTTGCCCTTCTACCACAGTAATTCTGCCTTGCCAGTAGCCCTAGGACTAATGGACTGACCATGGAATCAAGCCTCTGGAACCTGCCTAGGCATTTGTCACAGTGATGAAACGTCTAGTTAGCACACCAACTGCTTTTTTAAAAAATACTTTCTTTTTATTTATTTGCAAGCAGAGAGAGACAGAGACACAGAGAGAATATGGGCATGCCAGGGCCTCTAGCCCCTGCAAACAAACTCCAGATGCATGCACCTGGGGAATTGAACCCAGGTCTTTAGGCACTGGAGGCAAGCACCTTAAATGCTAAGCCATCTCTCCAGCCCACCAGCTGCTTTTTCACCTGGCCAGCTGGCCCCCAAGCTTCTGGTCATTCCCTTCCTTTTCGTACAGAATCCCATGGCAACATCTGGCTCTTTATATGGGCTCAGGGATCTAAGCTCAGGAGCCCATGCTTGTGCAGCTAGGACTTTTCTCACTGAACCATTTCCCCAGTAGGTTTCTTTCTACAAGCGTCACTGCCAACACGATTAATGCCCTGTGCTATGACACTACACTTACAATGATGTCACCAGTCTGTCATTGACTGAAACATCACACTGTGGCATGTGACTGTATGTCACACAAATACAAAGTGGTATCAATGTTAATATTGAGGGCTCACGTGTATTTTCAGCTACGTGAGCAGCTGTTGCAGAGGAATCATCTGAGCCCAGGAGCTCAAAAACAGCTTGGGAAACAGTGTGACCTCATCTCAGAAAACAAGAGGGCTGGAGAGATGGCTCAGTGGCTAAAGGCACTTGCCTGCAAAGTCTGAGGGCTTGGGTTCAATTCCCCAGTACCCACGTAAACCAAATGCACACAGTGGCGCATGCATCTGGAGTTCATTTGCACTGGCTCCATCATTCTCTCTCTCTCTCTCTCTCTCTCTCTCTCTCTCTCTCTCTCTCTCTCTCTCTCTCTCTCTCTCTCTCTGCCTCTATCTTTCTCAAATAAATAAAAATATTTTTATAAAGAAGAAAACACAACAAGAGCATTGGGATTCATGCCTGTAATTCCATCATTCAGGAGGCTGAGGACAGCCAAGAGTTCAAGGACAGTGAGACCAAAAACAAACAACAACAAAAAGACCAATATGTCATTGTCGTGACATTATTTTAAATTGAATTTTGATTTTATTTTTTCAACAACTTTGCAAGAAAGAAAGCCGGATGGTTGCCCAGTGCCTTGGTAATGTCTCCAGGAACATCCCCAACCTGGCCAACCACATTTCTCCAGGCTCTCCCAGCCCAGACTTCGGGTTCTGTCTTCCCTCTCCTGTGTGTGCCCAGTCCTTCTCAGCCTGGCTTCCCATCCCCCACCCCACTGACTTTCAACACCCTGAGGTCCTTTTTTTTTCTTTTCTTCTTCTTCTTTTTTTTTTTTTTTTGTTTTGTTTTTCAAGGTAGGGTCTCACTCTAGCCCAGGCTGACCTGGAATTCACTATGTAGTCTCAGGGTGGCCTCGAACTCATGGCAATCCTCCTACCTCTGCCTCCCGAGTACTGGGATTAAAGGCATGCACCACCACACCAGGCTCCTGTGGTCCTTTTAAAACCATCACAACCTCTTCTCAAATTGTCACACATCCGGTAACTAGCTGTTACTCCCTGCTGCCTTTTCCATTTCCTCAGAAAGTATCTCTCTGTGCTTGGTCTCCCCCTCTCCTTCGCTCACTGGTCTTCCTCCTGCTCTCCTCCCTTCCCCTCCTTCCTGCTGTCTTCATCCATTGCATCTGAAACTTCCAAATGGCATTTGGTCAAGGTTAATAAAGCTAAGTGCTGGGCTAATAATATTCCCCTCTAGGGAAAGGCATGTCTGAAGTTTAAAGAGAGATTATACAAACTGAAATGCTGTAGCCATCAGCCACCAAAGCCTGAGCTAGCAGCGAAGCTACCTGGATCGCACCCACCTGCTTCAGCCTCTTCTGTGTGAGAACAAGCCTGCTTGTCCTCGAACCCCTTTCTAGAAGGTACCAGAGCACAGGCATGAGCCACACGGTCCCCATCGAGTCTCTCTCAGGGTGAAATATTAAGAGAGCCACTTCCAAATGTGCCCAGATGTATTTCTGTGACCGAAGACGAGGTCATTTCCCATCAATGAGTTGGGAAATACTATTTGAAAACGCATTTCCCCCCATGAGCTTCAATCAAGTTTTATTCATTGTGAATAAAAGCAGGCAGCCCATAAACATTTTTATGGTGCTGGAATTGTCGGCTTCTCATGCAAAAAAGAAAAGAGGAAAACACTTGCTAACTGGTGTCACGAAGACATTTATTTAACTCTTGACTGTGCCAGTTACCCACCTAGCCACCTTCGACAAGGCATCTCCATGTTTCATTCAAAATGAGGGTTGGTGGCAAATGCCTTAATTCCAGCACAGGCAGGCAGAGGTAGGAGATAGGAGGCAGGAGGATTGCCATGAGTTCCAGGCCACACTGAGACTACATAATAAATTCCAGTTCAGCCTGGGCTAGAGTGAGTCCCTACCTTGAAAACCGAAACAAGAAAGAAAAAGAAGAAAGAAAGAAAGAAAGAAAGAAAGAAAGAAAGAAAGAAAGAAAGAAAGAAAGAAAGAAAGAAAGCAAAAAAGAAAGAAAAGAAAGAAAGAGAAAGAAAAGGGTTGGGCAGGGGCTGGCAAGGTGGTTTAGTCGTTAAAGGCACTTGCTTGAAAAGTCTGCTGGCCCAGGGTTTGATTCCCTAGTGCCCATGTACAGCTAGATGCGCAAAGTAGTGCATGCATCTGGAGTTTACTTCAGCAGCAGGTGTCCCTGGCATGCCCATACTCTGTCTGACTCTCCTCTCTCTCTCTCTCTCTCTCTCTCTCTCTCTCTCTCTCTCTCTCTCTCTCTCTCTCTCTCTCTCCTCTCTCTCCTCTCTCTCCTAAATAAATTTTTTAACATGAGGGTTGGGGCTAAAGAGATGGCTCAGCAATTAAAGGTGCTTGCTTGCAAAGTCTGATTGCCTGAGTTTTATTCCCCAGTACCCACATAAAGCCAGATGCACAAATTGGTGCAGCATCTGAAATATTTGCTCTCTCTCTCTCTCTCCTTCTCTGTCTCTCCTTGCAAATAGATAATAAAAATATAAAAATAAAAATATCTCTTAAAATAAAGGTGAGAGGCAAGAGAAATGGCTCAGCAGTTAAAGGCACTTGCTTGCAAAGCCTATTGGCCTGGGTTCGATTCCTCAGTATGCATGTAAAGCCAGATGCACAATGTGGTGCATGCATCTTTGTCTGAAGTTTGTTTGCCATGGCAGGAGACCTTGGCTCACCTTTAACCACTAGGCCATCTGTCAATCAAGCTTTTAGATTTTTAAATCCATACCTTCAAATCTGTCTGCTGCTTGGTGTATTTCTATTAAGTTTCACTGAAAAACTCCATTTTGTTTCATTGTCACTATAATTTTCTTCTAATATTTTATTGTATAGCATGGGGATCAGGGCCTCTTACAAGAATCCACCACTGCAGCCCCAGCCCTCTGCTAAGGTCCTTATCTATATAGGTGACATATACAAGCTATCTGCTGCATTACGTCTGTCATGGTTTGATCCAGGTGTCCCCCACAAACAAATGAATGTGTTCTGATAGATTGATCCTCAGCTGATGGCAGTTTGGGTTTTACAACCTCGATGAGGCTGTGTTGTTGGGGGCGGGCTTATGGGGTCATAAGCCAGCTTCCCCTTGCCAGTATTTGGCACACCTTCCTGCCACTGTTTGTAGTGCTGTGGTGGAGGTGATGTCCACCCCTCTGCTCATGCCATCATTTTCCCTGCCAGGATGGAGTCTCCCCTTGAGTCCGTAAGCCAAATAAACCCATTCCTCCACAAGCCGCTTTGTTTGGGTTCTTTCTGTGCAGCAACTAGAAAGCTGACTGCAACAATGTCTAAGCAAATTTTTGTGAGTTAACCTGACATGGTTATTTCTGAGTTGGGACCTGAGATTTCTGGATTTCAACAATGTTGGTTGAAAGGGGATGTGGGAGGGGGTCCCACATCATAACGGGGAAAAAGAAACCAACAATTGCTCAATGCCTAGCCCACATATGAACTAGTGGGGTCCATCTCCATCCCACCGACCACCATCCTGGACCATTTCTGTATCTTCTTCATTTCCCAGTTGAGGACAGGCAGGCCTAGAGAGCTTAGAAACCTTGCTCGTCAATTCATGAGAAGTTGTTAGGAATCCAGACTTGGAACTCGGACAATCCCTGTGAGTGGTTGAGCTGTGCCCCTTACTAGCTGTGTATGTTGGCAAGTCACTTAACTCTCTGTGCCCTGCTGTCCTTGGTGGTGACATTGTTCTAGAGCTGCAGCGCAGCCCAGTGGTAACGAACGCATTTCACAGGCACCAGTGTCTCATGGAAGGAAGGAAGGAAGGAAGGAAGGAAGGAAGGAAGGAAGGAAGGAAGGAAGGAAGGAAGGAAGGAAGGAAGGAAGGAAGGAAGGAAGGAAGGGAGGGAGGGAGGGAAAAAGGAGAGGAGGGGGAACAGGAAAGAGGGATGGAAGAAGGAAGGAATGAAGGATCAAAGGAAAGGAGGGAGAGAGGAAGGGAGGGAAAGAAGGAAGGGAGAGAGGGGAAAGGGAGGAAGGAAAGAGAGAAGGAAATGGGCTCATCATGGCACCTGCTCCATGATCTGGTATGCAGGCCTAGTGAACTGCCCTTGAATGGAGGCTATTCTTGTCCAAGGGCAGAGCCAGGATGCAGAACAGAGTGGAGGCTGCCTCCAAACACCCTTCTCCTACTGCTGGCTCCCGGCTGTGGTAGCCACCCAGCCCAGTTTCCTGGGACACAAGAGTTCCACTACCCCACCCGGTCCCCCTCCACAGCCGTGGTGGTGCTCACCTTTAATCCCAGCACTCAGGAGGCAGAGGTGGGAGGATCACCATGAATTCAGAGCCACCCTGAGACTACAGACTACACAGTGAATTGCAGGTCAGGCTAGAGCAAGACTCTACTTCGAAAAACCAAACCAAAAAAAAAAAAAAAAAAAAGAGTAGCGTTTTCCCTCTAAAACCAGCTCAGTTCCGGGCACACCTGAGTGACTGGTCTCCTTGGGCTTCCCATTGTGACACAGGGATTCCCCCCCCCCCCAACACCCAGTGGCTAAAACAGAGGCCACAGCCCTGCTCAGGACTGTGCAGCTCCAGCAGGGCTGCGTGGAGAGGCTCCCCTCTGCTCTCCCTCTGCAGCTGCTCCACGTCACCACACAGCTGGATTGGCTCTGACTGTTTGCACCACTGAAACCCCCACCCTCCAAGTCTCCTGTGTTTCTCTCCATGACCTCCCTCTCTCCAACACCACAGCTGGGCTTCTTACATGGTTTCGGAGCTCTCGAATCTGAAAATGGAAGTTTGGGGTCTCTTGACATGTGAAGTGGATTTTGGAGGATTATAAGACTGCTCCTGCACAGGCTTTGGTTTTTGCTTTGAGACAGGGTCTCCTGGAGCAGCTGAGGGTGGCCCGGAACCCCGATCCTCCTGCCGGGTTATAGTTCCCTTCTTGTTGCTGGGACAGAACACCAGACCAAAAGGCAGCTTCTGGGAGGAAAGAGTTCATTTTAGGCTTATACTTTTGAGGGAAGATTCATGGTGGAGAAAACATGATACCTGGGTCATATCATACATCAGCCAAGGGAGGAAGCAGTCTGAGGGAGTCAGCTCTGAACACCCAGTGGGCTGGTCTAATGAACCCAACGTCCTCTCTTAATGACACAGCTCCTCCAACAAGGCCCCACCTCCCAAAGGCTCCATCAGCTGGGAACTAAGCAGGAAGCCACTCATAAACACTTGAGGCTATGGGAGACACTTTTCCCACCGGGTGACTCAACCTTCCAAATGCCGTGGATACAGATGTTTCCCACCATCAGATCCAGATGTTTCCCACCATCCGTGTGCCACATCAGCCTACTGTGGTATGTAGGTCAAAGAAAAACACAATGGAACAGGGGAGCTGGGGGTTAGAACTGAAAGAGTACCCAGCTATTTCCAATGTACCTCAAAACTTAAAGGAGTGCCCGAATTCTTGTCTATAAGGTTAAAGAATTAAAATTATAGACCACCAGAGGATAAGGTATAGTGGGAACTTACAGAGATCTCCAGCCACCAGTGTGGAGAGAACACGTGGGAGAGGATTTAGCCACATATCCAAACAAGCAAAAGAAGGAAAAATATCAGAGGGCTTCCATTCATGAGGAAAAAGGTTCATGTGGGAAAGAACCCTGAGTCCCTTACCACAGTCATTAAGCTGGGGGTGGGGGGAGCTTAACCAAGTCTTGAAGATTCAGATGTCCTTCTCCTGGGCAGCCATGTGGGACAGCAAACTGGGAGTTTCCTATTCCAGTAAGTCTTCCCTGGCCCAGGTGAACAGAGAGACAGCTGGTTGGTCTATCCTTGACCAATCAGTTGCAGGATTAGGTTTGAACTCCAGTTAGAGACACCTCCCACTCAAGGGGAGGGGGTCAGGCCTGAGGTGAGTGTAGCCTACCTGAAAGTACAAGTTAACCTGTCACAACAAGTCAGCTAGGGATTCTAGCAGAAGAAACAACAGCTGTGACAGAAGCAGGTGCATTCAGGTATGGGAACCCTCCTGGTGGCCATCTTTGCAAACAATGTACCACACAAAAGCCCCAGAAATCTAGAGACAGACAGCCCAGTAAGAGGAGACATTTGCAAAGCACTGGCAAGGAATGGAAAGACCGAGTAGGCCAAAGACATAAAGAGTTAGGTGTTCTGGCTGAGGGAAAAGTGAAAACAAAGACTCAAAGCAAGCATCCAGGGGGTGTTTCCACAGGCTTCTCTGGTGCCAGGAGTGAGCTGAACTGGGGAGTGGAGAGCAGAGAAAAAGGTTAGACTTGGGGGACTTTGAAAGCTGATCTGAGGGGCACTGGGGAGCACAGCTTCCCTCCAAGAGGCTTAGATGCTGCTATGGGCTGACGGATGTGGAGGACTGGGGCCCGAGGTCACCAGAGCTGGGCAGAGGCGATGGGTGAGGGAGAGTACTGTGGATGGAGGAGTGAAGGCAGTGCTCCTCTCATTAATGAGTCTTTGCAAGTTCGTGCATCTCATTTGTGGTGACTGCCAAGGTCGGGGAGAGAAGCATCTCCATGGAAAAGACCAGTCCAGACCTCCTCCCCGGGAACCTGCATCCCTGAGGGGAGATGGCAATGATCCGAACGTAGTTTTCCCACAAAGGCCCAGGTTGTATTCTCATTTTTCTGCACCCAGAATGCACCACCAACTCCTCAGCACGGAGCCAAGGATCTCAGGTCCCTTCCCTCTGGAAAACATCCTCTCCCTGAGTAATGAGTATTCCATGTCTCTAGACCTAGACTGTGACAGTGTGGCCATCTTGCTGTCGTTTCCTGTCCTTCACTCTGGGCCCATCAGAGTCCATTTTAACCCCTCCTTTGGAAAGCCTGTCTGTAATCCTAGCCCATTCTGGGCAACCCATTTCTAAACTCCCACACCACCTGAACAAGCCCCCAAACTTACCCCTGGGTGGTCTTATAAGAGGCTGTGTGGGAAAGCACTTAGTCAACACAGGTACACAAGAGGCCAGGGCCCGTATCAGGCGCCTTTTCAGCGCTCACAGATATGTTACCCTCACAGAGCTTAGGGCCACATCCAGTACCCAACATTCAGGTAGAGAAAGATGAACAGTTCCTCACCTCAAACTGTGGGCTTTTTGTGCAACAAAGGTAACAAATACCCTCTGACAACTAGTTGGAGGCAAAGGTCGTCATGGCGAAGCTAAGAGCCCCTTGGAAACCAGCAAGTATCTATGGTGATGACTGACTCTTCTTTCCCTGGAATGGTCTTCATCTCCAAAACAATCACTGATGGTGCTAACGAACTGCCTTTCTGATTGTAGTTTCTTCATGTCAGCAGGGGCTGAGTGTGTGTGTGTGTGTGTGTGTGTGTGTGTGTGTGTACATGAATGTGTATAGGTGCACCAGGGTCTCTTGTATCTGCAAACACACACCAGATACATGTGCCACCTTTTGCATCTGGCTTTACATGGGTACTGGAGAACCGAACCCAGGTCCAGTAGGCTTTGCAACAAGAGTCTTTAACCACTGAGCCATCTCCCCAGTCCTTGGCTGGGTCTTATACTAAGCTCTCTAGAAGCAGAGCCTGAATCACTGAGGAATGAGGGTGCATGGCAGCCCAGGAAGGGGCTCATCAAGGAGGTATCTCACCTAACAACTAGTCTTGACCTGATTCTATAGGAACTTTGAAGCACAAACAGCATGGCAAGGTTGTCACCACGAGGTAGTGACAGGGTGACCGACCATCCTACTTTAAACTCAAACAGCATTGTCTGGGCTCAGATTTTCAATTCCAAGCCAGCCATCCAGCCATGGCTTTGGGCAGAGAGGAGCCAGCCAAGGTGACCCCGATTCCTCCCAGGCAGGGATCTTGAGAAGGCGCATGTGCACCAGCCCAGAAAGGGTTTGGGGAGTTAGGGAAGGGTCTCTGATGGCACCCCCTCCACAGACAAGACCCCACAGAGCATCTTTGCTGCATCCCACGTAGAGTGGAGGCCCCACTGAGAGTGTGGCCGTCGTGTTGGGAACCCCAGAAGAGGCAGCCTCAGCTTAGGCCAGCCACGTGGGCATTCTGAGAACATAATCAGCATCCTACAGACCCTGTTGGATTCCTGCTTGTTTGTGACTCAATTAAATTAACAAACTGCTTTCCCTGCCCAGACTCTTTCTGCTGCTGGGATTTTAGCATATGTCAGTCAGGGTGGCCCAATGTCTCCAGATGGCTGTGAGCACGCTCCACAGACCCAATGCCAGCTCGTGCCTGGGGATTCATGTGTGTGTGTAGAAGAGCCCTATGACTCAGATACAGACGCATGGAGGGGAGAGAAAGAAATGGGATGGGCAGGAGAGAAAGGAGGGGAAGGGAGGGGAGAGGAAGGGAGAGAAGGTAGAGGAGAAGAAGAAAGGGGAAAGGAGGGGAGGGGAGGAGAGCAGGAGAGGAGAGGAGAGAAGAGAGGAGAGGAGAGGTAAAATTCCTCCTCATAGAGAAAACAGCAGGTGTTAAGGACCACTCCCAGTCTTCCTGCAGGGAAACCCTCAACTCTAGAAGGTTCCTAGGGGAGACAAAAAGACAAGTTTCAAGGTTGTGGTGTGGTTCTCAAGGTGCATTTCCTGGGCAGCCACAGCAGAACTTCAGAGCTTGTGAGCAACACAAACTCAATCTCACGCAGCCCTGCCAGAGATGGGCACAGCCTCTGTCAGGTCCAATATTCACCCAAGTGTGAGAAGCTCTCTCCTGAGGTCCCGTGCTCAGTTCTCCTGAGACACCAGAGTAGAATTGACTCTCTGGGTCAGCACAAGCTGCGGCTGGACCCAGCAGTGAGATTAAAAGGGTCACCAGGACAAAATGTTCCAAAGACTCCAAGGATGCTTCACCTGACCTGTGACTGCTCTGGAGTGACTGGTCCCCAGCTCCCATCATAGAGGACCGAGACAGCTCCCAGTCAGATCCGTGTCTGAATGGGGGAGGGGTTGGGAAGGGGAAGGGATCCTATAGTGGGCAGGAGGAGCAAGCAGAGTGCTCATCAAGGCCCTCCTTTGCCTTTGACCTTGAGAAGCAGCCTTAGCTCTCCTCAAGGTGGCCTCCACTAGATGATCTCAGACACCCTGGTAGTAAACAGCCATACCTCAGAGAAGAGGTTTCAGGACCTGGCTCACCTTCTTCATAGAGGCTCCATGGTCTGACACCTGAAAATGATTTTTTTAAGTGTTTTATTTTTCATTTTCAATTGGAAGATTTGGATTACCTTTTGTTTCACATATGACTTAAGGTTGTCTTTTTAAAAACAAAGAACAGGTGTTTTTTAAAATGACAAAGAAAAATAAGAGAAGTGATTTTAAAAAAGCCATTATTTGTGCCAAACTGTGCACTCTTTTGCTTATTTTATTATTTTATTTTTGTTGGTGACAGTGCTGGCTTTATGTGCATCAGAAGGAAAGGAAATCCCGCCCCCCCACCCCCCAGGGCTCTGGCTCTCTTGGAGGAGTTCATCTCTCCAGGGTGCCTCTGGGGGGGGGTGGGAGGAGATGGGACAGAAGTGTTCTTCCATTAGCACTGGGCACTGAGCAGCTGAGATGATTGGCTTTTCCATCTCAGTTGGCAACAAGGCAGGGGGTGGAGATTAAGGTGGATTAAAGGATTACATTAACAAGGACTTCCTCCAATACCCAGTATGTTCAGAATTGAAATTGGGATTGGGGTTAATAAGATGTTTGTGTGAAATCAGGTAATTATTTTGGTGAGCTCCCACTTAATTCAGTGAGCAATGGTTCTGGTTTATGAAGACGCGTGTTTATGTCAGCGTCTTGAATGTAGAATGGACAGGGAGTTTGACTCTCAGTATCTTGTTTTTTTTCCTAGTCCTATTGGGTTTGGGGCAATGTTTGATTGTCTTTGCTAAAGTTGGGGAAAAAGAAATCTGAAATAAAATTCCCTAGAGTACAGCCATTCATTAACAACATAATAATAAATAATCTGCGTTCAATATATAGTGTGGTGATATGGAAGATGTAGCCAGAGGTTCTAGGAGGGGTGTGGCCAGGAACTGGAGTGCTTCAGAAGATGGAGGCTAAAGGTGACATGTTGCCATGTGGCTTGAAGTGAAGGTCTGTGGAGTCTGGAGGGAGGAGGGAGCCCGAAGGGATCCAAAGGGAAGGAACCACAGGGGCTGTGCTGAGGACAGACTGTGCCAGGACCCAAGCAGCCTTCACTCAGTCCCTCCTCTGTCCTGTGGTCCAGTAGTGTGAGGCTGGTCATGTTGACAGTCACTGTCAAGGGAGCCGGTCTGACCACTTTGAGGCTGCTTGTGGCCTAGTGAGAGAGAGAGAGAGAGAGAGCTAGGTCAGGCCTCTGGCAAAGGGGATGGTGCTGGTCTGGTTATAATCAGACAGCACCCTCTAGAGAGTGGGTGGGCCTGGAAAACAGACTTTCACAGCCACCCAGGTCTGTACAAGGGAAGTGCCCAGGACAAACTCAGCCCTTCTAGAAGGTGTGGGATGCTGTGATAAGCCTCTGGGAAGGCTGGAGCAAGTGTAGTATTTAAAAGCCCATAACTGATGGTGCAGCGATTAAAGGCACGTGCTTGTAAAGCTTTCCAGCTGGGGTTCAATTCCCTAGAACCCATGTAAAGCCAGACACACAAAGTGGTTGCATGCATCTGGAGTCTGTAGTGGCAGGAGGACCAGGACACACTCTCTCTCTCTCTCTCTCTCTCTCTCTCTCTCTCTCTCTCTCTCTCTCTCTCTCTCCCTTCTCTCTCCCTCTCAATATATTTTTAAATAGCCCATAACAGGACTCGGAAGGTGGCACAGTGGATAAAACATTTGCTGCACATGCCTGAGGACAGGAGCCAGAGTTGGGATCCTCAGCACCCACATAAACATATGGTGGCCCACCAGTAATCCCAGCACCTGGGAAGCAGAGACAAAGGCTCCCAGGGGCAAGCAGGCCTAGCTAGCCTCACTGAATCAGCAAGCCTTGGCTTCAAGTGAGAGGCCTCGGTTCAAAAAATAAAGTAGAGAGAGATTGAGGAAGACACCTAACATCAACCTCTCACCTGAACATGCATCCACACACACATACACTTCATACACATAATAAGCAAGCAAACAAACAAATATACACACACACATACATACATCCCAGAACCCTTGTGGAGTTTGATTTGAGACACAAATATTGAAGTAGAATCCGGGGTGAGGGATGTTAAGCCAGCTAGGCTGCTGACCTTAAAAGTAGGGCTGCCAGATCAGATCAGGATCGACTTGGCTTGTATGACAGATAAACAGCGAAAATTAGGAGTTCCATTTCTGATTTTCTTTGCCAAATCTGAATGAATGAATGATCCATTCATTCATTGAATGAAAACTGCAAGTGACTTATTTCCGTCTTTGACTTTTTCTGGCTAAATTATCTCATAAACAAGTATGATTTTGGTGTCACGAGGGAAATATCCCAATGCTGCATGCTCTAACTCTGGGCTGCATTTACGGACAGTCCACAGACAGGGAGGGTCCCTAGAGTAGCATGAACCATGAACTCTCCGCAGCCCCATTTCCAGGGCAGAGACCCCAGATGACGACAGCTGCAGGTTTGTGCCCCCACCCTCATGCTTCAATTCCTGTCACATCCAATCTCCTTAAAACTCCAAGTCCCTCCCCTCCCCAGCAAATCCATTAATTGCCTCAGAACCTTGAGGCCCCAAGCCTTATAGATCTTTCCTGTCCATCAAACCTGTCCTGGGAGAAAAGAGGCCTCAACTCCATTGTCTGCTGATCGTACAGACTAAGTATGCCTACATTCTCCTGCCTCAGCCCTTACAGATTCCTTACTGAGTCTACGTGTACAGTCTACTCCTAAATATGGAGGGGGTGTGTGTCTGGAACCTCATGGATACCAAAAATCCAGAGATGTTCAAATCTCTTCTGGTGAAGTATTTGCAAATAACTTACTTAATCTTCTGCTACACTTTAAGCCAGTTCGATATTACTTATAATACCTAATGCAATGTAGATGCTATATAAATAGTAGTTGTAGTTTTCATCTGTATTAATTTTTTATTATTGTATTATTATTTCATATCAGTTCTCTCATTCCCCCCCATTTAACAATTTTAAACAAACATTGGTTGAAACCTGTGGATATGGAGAGCTATATTATAAAATCATATAAACATGAAATTCTCAATCTTACACCAATGTCAAATCTTTGCTATTTTTCTAATCTGTATAACTCTTAAAGGCTGTTTTAAAATACCTTTTAAATATATATATATATATATATATATATATATATATATATATATATATATATATATATATATATATATATATCAGGGCGTGGTGATGCATACCTTTAATACCAGCACTTGGGAGGCAGAGGTAGGAAGATCCCTGGGAGTTTGAGGCCAGCCTGGGATTATAGAATGAGTTCCAAATCAGCCTCAGCTAAACAAAACAAACAGAAAAGCGTCAAAAATGTACATATATGCATGCATATAAATCATCTTAAAATATTAAAAATCTAGACTTACAGCGCACTCATCTGCATCTCACTATTTGGCGATAATTATAAACAATCCAGTCTGTCCCTTGTCTTTATGGTTTTATAAAGTGCTGGTCTTATCTTTCTAATTAGACTACAAACTGTCTTCTGCATCGCTAATACCTCTCAGAGCACCTGCCATAGAGTGGGGCCCTGATAAAAATTTAATGTTGTGTCTGACTCCACTGGACTCAAGTCTATTTGCTGTTTTTCTGGTAGTTCCTCCCCTCCCAGCCCTACCCCCCACCATTAAAAACCATCACTTTGCTTAAACTGATGCTCACTTTTTCTACAACATCACTTTTAACATCAATATTCCCCCATGGACGAGTTACACTTACAAGTTAATTGGTACATCAGTCAGAACCACACTTTGGCTACTGAGTGTGCCCAGAATAAACCTCCACTTCCCTCAGAATGGAGTGTGGTGGACCATCTCTTGCTGTCTCTAAGATGTTTGTTGACATGCATTACGTGTGCTCAGCAATGTCATGGTCATGATGTCATTCATTAGAATACAGAACCAATGCAAACTTAAAAAATATAGAAAGATACACAGGCAAAAACTGAAAACTCAACTTTAATTCTACCTACGATCATCCCATACATATCTTTCCACTGTTTTCTCCATGTATTGCTTTTTTGTTTGTTTGTTTTGTTTTTGTTTTTGTTTTTCGAGGTAAGGTCTCGCTCTAGTCCAGGTTGACCTGGAATTCACTATGTAGTCTCAGGGTGGCCTTGAACTCACGGCAATCCTCCTACCTCTGCCTCCCGAGTGCTGGGATTAAAGGCGTGCGCCACCACGCCTGGCCTTCCATGTATTGTTCCATGCATATATGTATATAAATTTACTCAAGCACACATAAATAGCTCTATATGGCAAAAGAAAAGCATGTGGCATTTTATCTTCCTCTCCTCATTAAGTAACACAGAATAAACATTTTCCCATGACCAGTATCTTATTAATAAATGTTTAGGTGGTTTCCAATTTTTTTCCAATTTCATTAAAGGTAATGTCCAATAGTGAGGTATATAGTCCCAGGACTTAGGAGGATCATAAGTTCAGAATTAGTCTGGGCAGCATAATGAGACAAGACACTATCTCAGGAAAAAGAAAAGTTCAATAATGATCTTTTAAATTATATATATATATTAATATTTATTTATTTATTTGAGAGAGAGAAAGAGCCAGACATAGAGAGAATGGGCGCTCCAGGGCCTCCAGCCACTGCAAACAAACTCCAGACACTTTGTTCATCCGGCTTTATGTACTGGGGAATCGAACCCAGGCCACCTGGGCCGTCAGATTTTGCAAACAAGTGCTTTTAACCACTGTGCCATCTCTCCAGCTTAAGAAAAAATATTTTGAGGGCTGTAGAGATGGCTAAGCGGTTAAGGCACTTGCCTCCAATGCCTAAGGCCCCAGGATCAATTCCCCAGTACCCACATAAGCCAGACCCACAAGGTGGAGGCCCTGGTGTTCTCTCTCTCTCTCTCTCTCTCTCTCTCTCTCTCTCTCTCTCTCTGCTTGAAAATGAATAAATAAAATAAAAAAGAAGTTATGGCTTAGAGACATGCAAAGGTCTAGAGTCCTTTCTTTAAAAAAAATATTTTGAGCTCTTTGGGCTTTCTCTGCCATCGTTGTTCATTGCGTTCTCCTGGTTTCTCATCATGTCTTCTCACAAGACTTTCAGAATCAAGCAATTCCTTGCCAAGAAACAAAAGCAAAACCGTCCCATTCCCCAATGGATTTGGATGAAAACTGGTAACAAGATCAGGTACAACTCCAAAAGAAGACACTGGAGGAGAACCAAACTGGGTCTCTAAGGATTTGCACACTGACACAGCTAGTCTTCGATTCGTGGTCAACGATTTATTCTACCAAATGAAGCTGATAATGTCTGCACCACCGAGGGTTGTGTGAAGTTGGGATCTGTTTTTACCTTTCTATCTGATCTACATAGATGTGTTGATCCAAAAAATAAATATGTAAATCCTTTTTAAAAAGTATTTTGAGGGCTGGAGAGACGGCTTAATGGTTAAGGCGTTTGCCTGCAAAGCAGAAGGACCTGAGTTTGATTCCCTAAAATCCACATAAAGCCAGATGCATGAAGTGGCGCAAGTGTTTGGGCCTCCCATTCTCTCTCTCTCTCTCTCTCTCTCTCTCTCTCTCTCTCTCTCTCTCTCTCTCTCTCTCTTTCTCTGATACATTTTTAAAAATATATTTTAAAAAGAATGTAAGTTACTCTTTAACCCACATTGTTATAGTTGCTTTATGCAGCTTTCCTTCCTCAGGGGTCGCCTATGTGCAGCTCTGCTGTAAGGTCTGCTGGGCACAGAGGGACAGGGTGGGTCTGTGCTCTGGGGAAGAGTTCGGAGACAAGTCAAACCTCATCACAGTCCATAGTTCTTATTGCATTCAGGACTTTCCAACTCTGACCAGAATGGTCCATCAAGCTCTACTTACAGCACTGCAAGGTGTCTCTCAGGATGAGATTTCAAATCCTTCCACATTCCTCCTGCAGATCACTTGCAAAAGGCTCAAAGCCACAAGATCAGGGTTCTAGCAGCAACAGATGACCCTGCTCTCTGGTACCAAATCTGTTACAGTCAGCTTTCTAGTTGCTGTGCAGAAAGAACCCAAGCAAAAGCGGCTTATGGAGGAAAGGGTTTATTTGGCCTAAAAACTCTAGGCGAGACTCCATCATGGCAGAGAAAATGATGGCATGAACAGAGGGGTGGACATAACCTCTGTCACAGCACTTTGAACAGTGGCAGGAAGGTGTGTCAAACACTGGCAAGGGGAAGCTGGCTAATAACCCCCATAAGCCCACCCCTGACAACACAGCTCCAATGAGGTTGTAAAACCCAAACTGCCATCAGCTGAGGATCGATCAATCAGAACACATTCATTTGTTTGCTGGGGACACCTGGATCAAACCATGACAAGGTCTAAACATTTGAAACTAGGATCCACATATGAGAGAGGACATCTGGCATCTGGCTTTCTGACCCTGGGTTACCTTACTTAGTATGATCCTTTCCAGATCCATCCATTTCCCTGAAAATTTCATTTTTCTTTAGCAACGAATAATACTCTATAAATGAACCACATCTTCATTATCCATTCATTAGTTGAGGGACATCTAGGTTGGTTCCCTTTCCTAGCTATTGTAAATAAGAGCTGAAATAAACATGGATGAGCAAGTATCTCTAGGGTAGTGACTAGAGTCGTTAGGATATGTGCCAAGGAGTGGTGTCGCTGGGTCATGTGGTAAATCTATTTTCAGCTGTCTCAGGAACCTCCACACTGCTTCCCACAGTGGCTGTACCAGTTAACATTCCCACCAGCAGTGTATAAGGTTCCTATTTTTCCACATTCTCGCCAGCATTTATTGCCACTTGTTTGCTTGATGGCAGCCATTCTGACAGGAGATGGAATCTGAGTAGTTTTAATTTTCATTTCCCTGATAGGTAAGGAGATAGGACATGTTTTTAGATTTCTTCTTTTGAGAACTCTCAATTTAGATCCATAGCCCATTTTTGATTGGGTTGTTTGATTTCTTATTATACAGGTTTAAAAACAAATTTTTTTAAAAAAATAGCCATCTCGCTGGACATGGTGGCACATGCCTTTAATCCCAGCACTGGGGAAGTAGAGGTAGGAGAATCACCACGAATTCGAGGCCAGCCTGAGAGGGCATAGTGAATTCCAGGTTGGCCTGGGCTAGAGCAAGACGCTACCTTAGAAAAATAAACAAAAAAAAGTTATCATAATACTTTTAAGACTTTTTGGGCTCACACCTCATCTCACACCAGTCCTTTCCATGCTGTGAGCATCCATCCTAATGGACGTGAAGATGCTTTACGTAAAAATGGCTCAGGTCTGGGAATTTCATGAAATTACTTCAGTCCCTCTCCTTTGCTGTTATTTCCCTTCTTGTACTTCCTGGAGTTTCTATGTTTTGTTATCAGATGGCTAAGCAATTAAGACACTTGCCTACCAAGCCTAATGACCCAGGTTCAATTCCCCAGTTCCCAGTATCTGCTCCATCGCTCTTCCATCTAGTCTTTTTTTTTTTTTTTTACTTTATTGTCCATAATGAGTTACAACATTTAGTGGGCAAACAATGAGTTGTTATCCCCAATTCCCCAATGCCTCCCCTCCCCCCTCCACTGGATAACCTCCTCCATGGGTCGTCTGGATCAGTCCTTGTGACAGGGGACCATGGATAGCCTCCATCTAGTCTTGTTTGGACTCAGGTCCTCTGTACTGGCTCTGGAGCTTGAGGACAGTCTCTGCTCCTGGTGGGACTGAGTGACCACGTCCAGCTGATTTAAGTGAGGGCTGGAGATTTGAACTCTGGCAGGCTCAGGCCCCCTCAATCCTCATGCACACTTACCTGCTAAGCCATCTCCCCAGCCCACTTTTAAGATCTTTTTAAAGTTTCTATTTTTATTCAAATGGCATAAACATTATATGTAATCTGTATTATTATTTACATACATTTATTTATATATTTGCATTATTAATGTAAATTACATTTACATTATTCTTTTTGTAAAGACAACAAAAGTCCATTGTCCACACCTCCAAATTTCCCTCTCCAGAGGTGACCCCTTTTACTCTCTCTGCTGATTACTTTGGTGTTTACATTTGTGTTGCTAGGTGACATCCCTGGGTTGTGGTTGCTGCTGCTTCCCTTTGTCGTCTACTGATGACTTCCTGTGGTGGGTGACAGCACCCAGCTCGCTCTCTTCCATGCAGTCCCAGCTCCTCCTTCCCAGTCCACGAACATTGTTTGGTCAGGTCTACATTACTCTCTTCATCATTACAGTTAGGAGAGCTCTCCATGGATGACCCATGTTCTAGCTCATGGCTACTTTCATTTCTCTCTGATTTTTGTTTTTATTAAACTTGTCATCGCGTTTTCTTGCTTACATGGTTGTTGTATTAGCGAAACATGGACACACGTTCTTCAACAGTTGCCTGTCTTCTGTCAAGAGAATCCTATCCATCGGTTTTTCCAGTGAATTAATCTTTGTAAGAAAGCTCTCCCACGACCTTCTGGTTGAGCTCCTTCTACCACAAGTCTGTCATCCCCCTTGGCCTCTCCCTGCCCTGTTGTCTGGGCCTGCACCACCCACCTATTTTTGGGTTTGGTGGTTTAGTTTCCTGCACCCCAGATTTGTCTTACGCTAGGTTTACTCACTCGTTTTAATGAAGCACATCTTTTTAGTAGCTTCCAAAAAAAAAAAAAGGTGCATGAGAAATAAATTCTTCAGACTTTGATTATGTGAGAACATCTTGGTTTGTTGCAAAGCTGGGCATAGACTTCTCGCTTGGAAACATTTTCCTCCAGAATGCTGAAGATATGGCTTTCTTGCTTTCAGTGTTGCTGTTCGGTAATCTCCTGGCATCCTGATTTGTGATCGCCCTACATCTTCTTCCTACTCCTTGGAAACAACAGGATCCACTTGAATCCATTCTTCTGGAATTTTTAACTGTGCACTCCTGAGTGAGTCCATTAGGATGGATGCTCACGGCCCTTTCCATGCCAGGAACTGTCTCAGGTCTGGGAATTTCATGGAATTAGTTCAGTCCCTCTCCTTTGCTGTTACTTCCCTTCCTGTACTTCCTGGAGGTTCTATGCTTTGTTATCAGAATTCCTAAACTCATGTAAGTATCTTCTCTTTTTTAGATCAGTTCTTAACCTGCTTGTAGCTTTATTCTTTGTTCCCTTAGAGGAGCTCTTCAATTTTAACATCAAAGATTTTCAGATTTACTCTCATAATGTCAATTATGTGTCATTGTGTGTGTAGGTATGTATAAGTACACACAAGTAGATCTTCAATATAAATTATATATTTCAATATAAATACATTTTATAACTCTATTAACATAATCCATGGGTTTGGTGAGGTGGGTTGTATGGTTGTATGAGGTGGGTATGTAGCAGAGTCCCTAAGCAATTCTATTTTCTGATTGTTTTGGTCTCTATTTTTCATAATTGATTTCTTCGAATGTCTGGTAATTTTTATCTATGCATGTATTTTTAGCAAAAAGCTTACTTAAGTCCTGTAAAGTGCCAGGTATCATTTTATTTCACAAGTACGGTTTCCTTTAGGCCTGTACTAATGCTATGCAATAGGAATGTTGCCAACCCCTATTTAACACGGGAGCTCTGGGCTCAAGGGAAACTTCTCATTTACCTAGAAAAGTGTCACAGACAGCTTCACACTGCTGGGATAAACAACCAAACCAGGCACAGTTTAGAGGAAGAAGGGGTTTACTTCAAGCTTACAGATCCAGGGAAAAGTTCCATCAGCGGCAGAAGCTGTTCCCATACATCCAAACAGAGAGAAACCATCACCAGCCAGCAGACACCAGAAGCAGCAGCACAAACACCTCTGGCAGCAAGCAGCAAGGACCCTGCCAGAGCTCAGACTGCTCTGAGCACACCTTTGTGCACATCTTTGCACACCTTTGGGCTGGAAATCAGATCCTCCCCCAAACACACCTTAGAGCTAGACCTCAGGATCCCCCCTCCTAGTGACACCTCCTTCAGAGTCTATGGGGGACATACATTCAAACCACTACATGCCCTTGGTGAGTCTGGGTCTCCTTGAGCAATGCCCAGGCCAGTGTCTTTAGGTCTTTTCTTCTGGGACTGTCATATTATCAGGTGCCTGAAGAATGGAAGTCTGCCTAGAAGCTGGCTGGGAGTGGAGACGAGGGATGGTGCCTGGGATCTCAGTATCCCCAGTTCTCTGCAGGGCAGTTCCTGCCCCTCCTAGGCTAGAGACCTTGGTGTTGGGAATCTTCTTCCAGAATGGAGGAGAGGCGGTCCTCCTCCTGCAGACTCAGGGAAGCAATCTGGAAGTGAGACTGCTTCATAAACAGACCTTCAACCAATTCTAATTTTAGTTTCCCTTACCCTCTCTTCCAGTTCTAGAAGTGTCGAGCTTTCTGGGGACTCTGGCTTACAAATTGGGTTGGTTCCCCACATTCTGTACTGCTGGCTTAGGATGCAATTTCCTCTCTCCACTTTCTTGGATCTGCTAAGCAAATTACCCCTTATCTCGTTGCTTTGCGGGTTTCCAATTTTATTGCTATTTTCTACTCTCCAATTTTTCTTACCCTTGTGGCTTAAAAAATCCTTTTACTGGCATTGTAATGGGATTTCAGTAAGGAATGGAATCAAATGTTTTCATCTTCACACAAAACTCCCTTCTGTTCAAGTTCTCCCCTTCTTTCTCATCTATTTATTCTTCTACCTAGAAATCCCCTAGTAAGGACTGAGAGAAGGGAAATTACCTATCCCCTGGAGACACAGCCATCAGTCACAGGGCAGGATGGACAGAATGGAGCTTAGCGGCACAGCGCTTGCCCAGAAACAAGGTGGACATTGGTTCCACGGCGTATACCAGAACAGCACATTGCACAGTAATGTGATTCCATCTCTATGCTACCAGGACTGAACAAAGCCTTGAAGACACAGCATTCCCTTCATGGATGTGCCCCCTATGAAGAACGTTTATTTCACGATTTGCAAGGAGAGATGAGATTTAAATTTTTACACAAAGTGGGCAGGAGTTAAAGGGGGGGCTAAGCAGATAGGACCCCACAGTGCCACGCAGGACTGAGTTCTGCACGCTGAATGGCCTTTCACTACAGGCAACTGCCCCCCCCCTTCTTCTTCTTCTTCTTCTTCTTCTTCTTCTTCTTCTTCTTTCTTTCTTTCTTTCTTTCTTTCTTTCTTCTTCTTCTTCTTCTTCTTCTTCTTCTTCTTCTTCTTCTTCTTCTTCTCCTTCTCCTCCTTCTCCT
>PVHP010013634.1:0-41242 GCA_004024765.1 Zapus hudsonius
ATCCTGGGTTGACTGATTGGCTGTGGTTACAAATCTCTTGCTTATCCCACCACTCTCTGCGGAGGTTCCATGTGGATCCTCCATTGTAGGTCTGGGGTGGCTCATCTCTTGCCAGGATGTCAGCTATTGGCCTGCAGTATGTTGGTAGGGTTGGAAAGATCACAGCTCTCTCGCTGCCTTCTGAAAAATACAAGAGAATCTCCATGGGAGAGTGAGATCAGTAAAGGTCATCTGAGATACACATTCCTGAATTGTCTAGATTTAATTGTTAGTAGCCTCTTTATAAAACTCTTATAAAGTGAATTTCTCTTTAGGGTCCCAAGATTTTGGTTCCCGGTGCATTTCACCCTGAAGTCCTAGTTCCAGTCAAGGGTTCCCCCTCACTGAGTGGATTACTTGGCCAAGTTAAAAGCTGTTGATTGTCTCCCTCAGGCTTTGGGTCCTCCACTGCACTAGTGCTCCTTTTTTGGTTCACTGTTCTCTCCCAGTAGGAAATGTGTTCAGCCTACTAATGACGGCTGACTGTGTTTCATGTCAGTGGTCTCTACTCCAGCTGTCGTTGACCAGCTTCCCCTGGCAGCTTATGCAGTGCCTTCCAGCTCTGCACTAACTACATCTGGGGGCTGGTTGCCATTCTGGACCTTGAAGGGCCTCTTGTTGCTGATAGATGTCTTTCTGTGGATTCTTCAGCAGCAGGATCTTGCCTCAGGCCTGAGGTAGGCAATCAAGAGCTTTGAAAGAATCCTGTCTTGTTTTGGGGACCTCATGGATAACTTTGGTCAACAGCTCAGTGAGGGAAGGAACCTGAGACTGGGATCAGGAGTTGCCATACTGATCAATTTTTCACAGGCTTAGACTCTCTTCCCTTCTATTCATGGCCCAATTTTGGTTCAGCTTCATGTTTTAGTAATCCCCTCCCCCCATTTCTTACCCCTCTTTTACAAGCTTTCACTTCTCCTGACTGGCTTGCTTAGAGTTTACTGTTAACCTGGTTAGGAACCACCTATGAGGGACAATATGCAATGTTTGGCTCTCTGTTCTTTTGAGTTCACTTATTAAGATTTGCTCCAAGTCAGGCTATTTTTCTCTAAATTTTGCTATGTCATTTTTCCTTTAAGCTGAGTAAAATTCCATTGTGTAAATGTACCATAGTTTTGCTATCCATTCCTCCATGGATGGGCATTTGGGTTGATTCCAATTCTTGGCTGTTATGAATTGAGCTGCTATAAACATAGTTGCACAAATGTCTCTATCCTGAGATGTGACATCTTGTGGGTAGATGCCTAGTAGAGGGATAGCTGGGTCCACTGGTAGCTCTATGTCCATTCTGTTCAGGAGTCTCCACAGTGCTTTCCATAGTGGTTGAACAAGTTTGCAATCCCACCAGCAGTGAATGAGGGTTCCTTTTTCCCCACATCCTCACCAGCACCTATTGTAGCTAGTTTTCTTTATGTTTGCCATTCTGACTCGAGTAAGGTGGAATCTCATTGTGGTTTTGATTTACATTTCCCTGATGCTTAAAGATGCTGAGCAGTTTCTCAAGTGTGTATAGGCCATTTATGTTTCCTCTTCTATGAATTCTCTGTTGAGATCAGTGTTCCACTTTGTGAGGGGGCTGTTTGAGTTTTTATTATGCATTTTTTTGAGTTTCTGTAAGTTTTGGAAATTAGGCCTCTGTCTGAGTTACAATTTATATTTCTTCTTGCATTACCAGTGAATCATGAGGACTATTTTCTCACATGCTTCAATATGAATAGTAATTCTTTTCATATTTGGTAAAAGTGTTTTTTCTTTCAATTAGAGTTTTATGAATCACATACTTGTGATTTGACAAATTTTGGAAAGAGTTTTATGATTTACATACTTGTGATTTTACAAATTACTTGGATATTTTTTCTTTGATGTCTTCATTTATAAATCACATGGAGGTAATATCCAGATAAGATTATATTATTCTGTTTTTTCCATTTTCCTTATAAAGTTCTTACTTTACAGCTTATTTTGATATATTACATAACAAATATATATTTTTAAATAGCATTGTTGCAGACCATTGTACCAAACATCTGGTATTTGAACTTTTGCAATAAATACAAATAAGAGAGATCCAGCATATTGACCAAGAATCTACATCATATTGACTAAGAATTTGAGAGTGATAGATTCTTGGAGGAAGTAGCCTTTGCTTCCCCCTTTATAGTAGATTGCTCCAATTCCAAACAGTAAACAAAATCAGGGGTTGGGGGGAACTTATGCTCTATCTGATAGAGCCAAAAGTTTAGAACACAGAAAATGCCAAAATATCTCTGTGTCTTTGGATTTGATGTTCTAATTTATATATTCTTTTCACAAATTAATCTTAGGAGTATATATTGTTCCTACTTTTAAATTAAGGGCTGCTTAATGTGCTTAGCATAAACTAGAATTATTGATGTCTTAATGTAACACTTAAACACATATTATTATATTAATTCCTGGCAAAGGTTATTTTTATTTAATTCCTTTATCAGTTAAAAAAATGCTGCTTGTAGTTATAAATGTGAGTACACTTACAATACTTACCAGGTCCAGCCAGGTAAGGATATAATTCAGAAATGCTCATAAAGTTATCTGCCTCATTTGTTTATTTCACTGTAACACACACACACACACACACAACTTGTTTTTCACCTTTCCAGCAATTCATTTTCATACATCAGACATTTGCTAATCACCTGCTCCGTATCTGGCATGGTATTCGATGCTGTGGATAAGAAGATGAGTAAGAAAAGAATTTTGCTGAAGCTGTCTACAGCTGAGTTGTAAGGAGATACCTCAACAAATGATTACAGTATAATATGGTAAGATCTGAGATTCAGACAACTCAACTGTCGTGTCAAAGATTTTAAGGGCATTCACAGTTCACAGTTAACAATAACAGGATTGTTATCCCTCCTTCCCTTGACAATGCCCCTGCCCCTTCGGAAAAGGGATATAGAGACTTTGAGGCTTCCTTCCCAACCCCCATACACCCAGGTCTATCCAAGTGCTTCATCACCACATGCACCCAAGCACCCATCTCAGGAAGAAAGCTGTATTCAGTACTGGTAGTCTACCTTTCTCTAAAAGGCTCATGTCTCCCACTGTCATTGGTCTCAGTAACCACAGAAGTCCAGTTCACTGAAGACGCTGTCATTCATACATTTGCATATATCCCTTTCTCAGGCTCAATCTCTTATCCTTCCAAAACCACATTCTTTCTTAGTTTCTTTTACCACTCTTATTCACTGTTGGTGAGAGTGTAAACTGCTGTGTAGTCACTATGGAAATCAGTGTGGAGGTTCTTCAAAAAGTTACAAACAGACCTGCAATAAGACCCAGCTATACCACTCCTGGGCATATACTCTAAGGACCATATTCCACTACAGAGATGCTTGCATGTCCATGTTCCTTGCTGTTCTATTCACAATAGCTCCTCAACCTAGATGCCAAATGATTGATAAATGGATAATGAAAATATGGCACATTTACAAAATGGAATTTTATTCATTTTTAATTATGAAATTATAACATTTATTTCTGAAATATTAAAGTAGGTGAACTAATCTAGGCTCCAATAAAAAATTATGCATGTTCTCTCTCATATGTGAATCTTAACTTTGAGTCCATGATTGTATGTGTAACTCAGTATCTGTAGAGAACAGAAATGCAGAAACAGACCAGGGGTGGGATGAAGAATAAATCTTTAAAGGGATGACAGTATAGTAGGACATGAGAGAGGTCAAGGTAATAGCGAAGAATACTGGAAGTGAAAGGGTTAAACAGGGATGAGGGTGGGGAATGAGTAAGAGAAAGGATTGGGGGAAGGGTTAATCTAAACTTGAGAGATATGAAAAAGCCCTATTGGAAACCTACTACCTTATAAACTAGTTAAATTATTAATTAAAAATAAAAGATTAAACAGGGGCACCTTACATGCTGTAAAAACCTGTGTCCAGAAGCTATGAGTTATTTATTAAATTATAAGAGTCAGGTGTGGAACTCCTCCATATGGGTTATTGGAAAAGGCCTCTCAAATGATACTGGATATTGCTGTTGCTCACTGGAGCTGAGCAGTAAGAACCTGTTGCAGAATGAAGAGAAAACAAGATGGAAATGAATTAGAGGCTGTCTTTCTATCAGCTAGTATTCCTTTGGTGCTAAAAGGGGCTATGGGGGAGAAAAGCCATCAATGGCTTCACCCAGCACTGTGGCCTATTCTTGCTACAATACAGAACTCCCAGGCAAAAGGTACCACTGGTGCACTAATGGCATGCTTGCTATGGAGGATAGCCAACTGCTTTCTGATTGGATCTGAGCTGCTCTACAAGAGACAAGTCATGCCTGACACCGCAAACCAGGTCAAAAGCCCATGGCTAGGGAAGGTTTACATCCTAGGGGGGAACCTACTACTGTTCTTTTGCTAAAACAGATATGCTTTTAAAATTTATTTTTATTTATTTGCAAGCAGAGAGAAAGACAGATGGGGAGAGAGAAGAGAGAGAGAGAAAGAGAGAGAGAGAGAGAAGAGAGAGAGAGAGAGAATGGGTGCTCCAGGGTCTCTGGCCACTGCAAACTCCAGATGTATGTGCCACTTTGTGCACCTGGGGAATCAAACTGGGATCGTTAGACTTTGCAGGCAAGTACCTTAACTGCTGAGCCATCTCTCCAGCCTCCAGATGTGTTTTTAAACTGTCCTCTAAATATTTATATGAACAGTCACATACTGGTGATATTATCAGCCTTGGGCAGAAAAGCTTGTTCTTTACAGTGGTTGAGGTTAACAGGGTTTCATGAAGATAAGTGATGGCTGAGTGTCAGCCTGATGTGGGGCATCTATATCCCCTCATCCCCCGCCAAGCTCAGGGAACACCGTGAAAGTGGGGATGACAAGAATGAAAGAGCTAGAAGGTGGGAGGGAGTTGATGGACTCTTGCTGGGACATGGTATTGTCATTACACTTGTGAATTCATAACAGCTGTGGTAACCAGCACAAGCTCTGTACAAGATAAAGCCTCTTAACATTCCATCTGAGAGGAGGAGGGGATTCTGTTATACTTTCTCACCTCTCTTTTTGTGCTTTTTTTTTTTTAGGGAGGGGGCTCAAGGTAGGGTCTCGCTCTAGCCCAGGCTGACCTGCAATTCACTTTGCAGTCTCAGTGAAGCCTTGAACTCACAGCGATCCTCCTCCCTCTGCCTCTGGAGCGCTGGGATTAAAGGCTTGTGCCACCATGCCTGGCTTCACCTCTTATTTCTTTAGACCACTTCAATCAGGATTTGTCTTCATCCTTTTCCTTAAACTGATGACCAGTAGTGGTCAGTTTTCAGGCTCCATCTTATGGAACCCTTCAGGAAATTCTACACAATCATTGTACACCTGCAGTATTTTGCTATGGAACCTTCCTTTGGATATGGAAACCATAGTCTCCTGGTCGTCCTCACATCTCTCTGCTATAGCTTCCTGGTTTTCTTTGCTCACTCCTTTAGTGTTAGAGCTCTCCAGCTTGAGGATCTTGGTCCCATACTCCCTCCCTTCTTGTCTCATTCCCTAAGCATCTCATCCAGGCACATGGCTTTGAATAGCATCACCGTGCTGGTTATATTCTCTCTCTATCCTCTCTGCTGAGTTCCAGATTTGAATACCAGACTCCTTACCAGATAATTCCATTGGTTTGTCTAAAAAGCACAACTTGTTAAATCAAAAATTATTTCTCAAACTTATTCTTTACAAGAATTCCTTTTTTCCTTTTTTTTTTTTGATTTTTCAAGGTAGGGCCTCTCTCTAGTCCAGGCTAACCTAGAACTTACCAGTAGTTTCAGAATGGCCTCAAACTCATGGTGATCCTCATACTTCTGCCTCCGCAGTGCTGGGATTAAAGGTGTGCCACCACACCCGGCCTGAAAGTCCTCTTAATATATGACATCACCTTTCTCTGAGTTGCACTATCTAGGCTCTGCCCATCTTTCTCTTCCTTCCTTTCTCTTCTCTCCTCCCTTAAACTATTATTGATGATGATAACATTTTTATAAATTTATTTTCTGACAGTTTTATGCATGTATACAGTGTGTTTTGACCATATTCTCCCTATTACTTTTATTGCCTCCCTTCCACTCTTGCTAAACCCTTCCTTTCTCCCAACTAGTTCACCTTCTACTTTGATGTCTTTTTTTTGTAATACAGCGAGTTTAATTAGGTGAAGGGGTAATTTACTAGATCATGAACAATTTACCACTAAAATAAATGTTTCCACCTCCCCTAAGAACCAATACCAATAGTTTTTCAGGGAATAGTGTAGCCTCATGATCTACTTCCGTTCCATGATAGAATGTTGACTTGCCCAGTCTTGTACAAGTCTTATACAGGTAACCAGAGCTTCTGTGAGTTCACGAGTGCAAAGTCATGTCACATCCGAAAAACCAAGCTAAGTTCTACTTTTCACTGTCTTCCAACTTGTATTCGTTCTTCTTCCTCTTTCACAATGTTCTATGGCATATTCTTGGGAGCCTTTGAAGGGCGATATGGATGTCCCATTTAGGGATTGTGGTAGTTTTAATCAGATATCCCTGATAAACTAGTAGTTTCAATGCTTGATCCCCAGCTGGTGGCAATTTGGGTAGTGGAGCCTTGCTTTAAGAGGTGTGTTGTTAGGGTGGGCTTTGTGGTATTATAGCTCAGCTTCCCCTTGCCAGAGTTCAGTTCACTGTCTTGCTGCTATTGTCCACCTAATGTGGCAAGATTGTGATGTCCAGTCTTTGCATATGCCATGCTTTTCTCTGCCACCATGGACCTTCCCCTGTAGATGGTAAGACAGTATAGATCCTTTTCTACTATCAGCTGCTTTTGGATGGATATTTTGTCCCAGCAATGTGAAGATAACTACAAAAGAAAAAGTGTTACCAGGGTTAGGGTTGTTGCTGCTAAAAATCTTAGTATGTGGCTTTTAATCCTTTGGGATTGATTTAGATTTGTGGGAGTAATATGGAAAGTTTTAAAACTTGGATTAAGAGACACTTGGCATGTACACTTGGCAGTACTCTAAGCCAAACTTGATTGATCATTTTGAGGAGAGTTGAAAGACTTAAATGTAGAAAGAACTGTTGAATATGAGGCTTGGATTATCAGGAGAAGAGAACTTTGTTATAGCTGGGCTAATGCCAGTTTGTGTGAGGTCATCTGTATTCTGCCTGTGTCCTGAGATCTTGAGCAGGGTTGAGTTAAGAAGAAATGAACTGGTGTTAGCAGAAGGATATGGCACAGAAAGAAATGAAAGGTTTTAACCAGAGATTACAGACCAATTTATCTGCAATTGTTTGAGAGATTACCACAATTGAAATTGGGATAATTGTTCTGAATTGGGACAAGAGGAGGAATGCTGACTCTTGAATAGTGGTGGCCTGGAGGAGGAATGCTGAAGGAGTATCTTGCTCTTCAAAGTTGTCTTTATTCCCCCCTCCCAGATTAATATATTTGGCAATTTACCTAGTACTGTGGAAATATAACCAATGCAGGAAAGAGGAGGTCATTGGATCTTCAACACAGTATTTTGGAAATGTTCACTGTGAACATTTCCATGTGAGGCAGGGTTGCTGGAGTCCCTATGTGGAGACCCAGTGGAGGGATGACATGAATGATGGGTTTTAGTGGAGACCCTAGGATTTTGAAGATATAGGACTATGGGAAGGCTTCCAAGGAGAGCTGCTGACTCAGAACTGAGGTTTTCCCCATGCTGTGGGCAGCTCAGATGGAGGGGTAGAATTGGAGCCTGAAATTTTATTGCAGTTTTTTAGATGCCACACATAGAACTACAGGATTTGATGTTTGCTCTATTTAATTTAGATCTTTTATTGATTCAATCTTTTTCTGTAATGCCATCTTTTATAGCGCTAATGTTTACTCTGTGCCAGTATGTGTATTTAACTTGCTTTAATTTTATAGGTTTAGAGTTAAGAGACTGTTTTGAGTCACAGATGAGACCTTGGAATTTGGACTTTTGAACACTGTTGGGATTGATAAAAAATAACTACGGGTATTTTAAAAGTTGGACTCAATGAACTTTTACATCTTGAGATGGTTGTGAGTTTATTGGGGTCAGGGGCAGAATGTGGTAGTTTTGAGTTGGATGTCTCACATAAACTTGTGTTGTTTGAATACTTTGTCCATATCTGGTGGCAATTTGGAGGTGGAACCTTTCTGGAGGAGGTATGTTGTTGGGAGGTGGGCTCTGGGATGTTATAGCCCAGCTTCCCCTTGCCAGAGTTCATCTCACTCTCTTGCTGTTATTTTCCATCTGATATGGCAAGATTGTGATGTTCAGCCTCTACTTATGCCATGCTTTCCCCTGCTATTATGAACCTTCCCCTTGAGACAGTAAGCCAAAATAAACCCTTTAGTCTTATCAGTGCTTTCAGTTGGGTGTTTTTCCCCAGCAACATGAAGACAACTACAAGAGGGATAATTCACTCAAAAGTTATTTATCCTCAGCATTTTTACCAGTTATAACAGTCCTATAGTAACTAGAAACTACTGAAAAAAGAAGTTTCTCTGATCAAAGCTGAGACCAAGATCTCTTGGTGTTGTTTGATGACACTGTGATTTCTTCAGCAATAGGGTCTTACCTTAGGCCTGGGGCAGGTATTCAAGAGATCTGACAGAAGTCTGTCACATTTTGGGGACCTCGTGGGTCTCTGATCAACAGCTCAGTGTGAGAAGGAACCAATGACTAGGACAGGGATAGATGCAGGCCTGAACAATTATTCTTGAGGTTAGGCTTCCTCCCATTCTGTTGATGGCCCCTTGTACCAGGTGGTGACTTCAGCTTCCTCAGTAGCTTTACTGTATAAAAGCTAGGGTTTTATGGTATCAATTCATTATTAGTTTAGTTTATTATATGTGCCAGAAGTGAAAAGATGGTTAATCATATGCAAACTGATAAAAGTTATGCACCATATCAATGCACTCAAGGACAGAGTTTACATGACCATTTCAGATGAAGAAAAGGCTTTGACAGAATCAAACATCCCTTCCTGAGAGAAGTACTGAAGAAATTCAAAAGAGAAGAAACATATATCACATGACTTATTTCCTTAATTCCATTCAAGGTGTACTGTCTATGAAAATAAATTCCCAGATCTTCTTTAAAATTAAGCTGAATATTCCCAACCCTTTTTGATCCTCTTACATTTTGATATTTTCTTTACATTTCTCTTCACTTACTTAAACCTATATATATATAAATGTTTTTATTGACTTAAAATTATATATATTAATACAACAATATGCTCAGTATCTTAGGTTCTTAGATAAAGTCATTGAATCCATGATGACATTCCCTCTTATGCATTATTCTCCCCCCCAATGACTCTTACAGTCTTTCCGCCCCCTCTTACGCAAATTTCCCTGAGTCATAGTGGGTGAGTTTATATTTTGCATAGTTATTAGGTTTTTAAGTGTCTGTAAATTTGTATTTTGGACTTGTCCTTCCCCAGGTTATCTGCCTTGCTGTGCAGAATAGCTCTTTTGCTTGTCATCTCACTTCCTTAGAGGTTGCGCTAGGGCTCTAAATGGTGAGTTTGAGATGAATTGTCTCCTGCTTGGGTGTCCTCCGTCAAGTCATGTCCCTTTGGTGGAGTTTGGTTGTCCCTGGTTCTCATTGCTTTCTGAAAAATACAAACAGTCTCCAGCGGAGAGTGAGATTATTATTGGTCAATTAAGACAAATATTGCTAGGTTAAACCTTTATATTTATTTGTTTATTTGACTGTGTCTTTTGTCAAATATATGCCTTCTGAGAGTACAGAATTACATGCTGTATTCAGAGTGACACCTCCCAATGCTTACATAGGGATTCTTAATAAATATTTATTCAATGAGTGAATGAAAGTCATTACCAAAACTAGTGTTAATAATTCTTGTAGAAGCTGTTTCTTTGATATAATGTATTACTCGTGGAGCAGACATGATCATATTCTGCTCAAGGCCATCTTGCCCATCTTGAATATGGAGAGGTTTGCCCCTTGAGTAGTACTTTCCATTGCCTTGTTGTATGGCTATTTCCTTTGAATTGCAGCATGCCTTCCTGAAGGAAAGAGGGAGCCTGATAAGACTCGGGAAACTGATGAAACTTATAAGGCTCAGAAAGACTATGAGTGACAAGATTCATAAGGCCCCTCCCCCAGGTCATATAAACTGCACGGAATTGTAAGTGTGGTGGGGAGAAAAGGGACTATCTGATGGAGCTGTCTAAAAGTTGTTTATCAAAAACACTCTAAAAATTTATGCATTGTTTAAAATTGTATGATACTTTTTCCTTGCATGCATTGTATATAAAAGTCTATGTAAAATATGGAGTCATGCACTACACATATACTTATATAAAGGAACAAATTAGAATATACTGCATGTACTGTATCCAAGCACATATACATACGTTTGTATTATATCCTATTCTTGGCAGTCCTTCAATTACTTCAGTTCCAGTTATTCCAAAGTATGACTTTATGATAATGGCTTTAAGTAATTGTCAAATGTTTTCTTTTTATTTGAAAGAAAGAACAATAGAGAAAACATATCTAGGGGCAAATACGCAATATAATAAGGGTTAAAAAGTTAAGATCCAATTTTTTACACATCACTCTGGAATAATGAGAGCCTCATCTTTTAACATTATCTTTCATTTTATAAATTCAAGTGTATGACTGATAGATCATAATGACCCCTTCTTTAACCCCTAAATTCTGCATGATGCATACATAAGAAATATAACCATATCACAGTAAATCTCTAAGAGTAGTTTATTATAATTCAAATATTAGGGCTTTAGACTGACAATTATTTGAAATAACAGATTAAAGATATGACATGAAAGAGTAATAAAATGCATATTGAGTTGAGAAGCAAAAGCATGGGGCTTAGTTTGTATTTAACTATGACTCCTCCAGTTTGTTTAAAATTCAAGGTTAGCCATAGCTTTATTTTATTCATTTATCTGACAAATATTCATAGAACATCTCCTGCACCAAGTACTAAGAACATGGTGGTAGAAAGAGATGAGACCAACTATTTTAAGACATATTGTTAAAATTAATTACAGAGTCTACCAGAAAATTAAAATTATAGTATATATTAGGAAGAAGAAGGGGAAATCAACATTGTGAGATACAAGTATGAATACTTTCTCCTTTCTCAGAAGGCAATGTTTATAGTTTCTAAAATCTATTGAACAGAAGCCCCTTGGCCAAAGGAAACTAAAGGTACAGTTAGATACAGGCATGCTTGGAGGTCCTTGTCTGCCTTTCCCCTAGGATATAGCCCAGAATGTCAGGCCCTGAAAGAGGACCAAGAGCAAAGCCAAAAGCTTGTTGGCCTTGAGATGGTGTGCTCTTGACAGCTCCCAGTGTCATGGCACAAATCATCCCTGGTGTCCACTGACCACTCTGACATTTCTGTGGTGGGATGCGCTGAAAGGGAAGATGAAAAGGGGCAGACTAAGGACTAATTGTAAGAAAATGAGTTTCTCTTTTTGTTTTTTTGCATTCCTATTACATGCCAGACACACTGTTATGTCTAATGCGTTATGTCTACTGTGCTATATCTAATTTTGTAAGAGTTCTGCAGTAGATATAATTTAAGAAGGAATTTAAGAAGGAGAGAGAACATAGACTAAGAAACACTGAGGGACTTGTTTCAGGTTTATTTTATTTTTTAAAAATATTTTATTTATTCATTTTCAAGCAGAGAGATACAGAGAGAGAGAGAGAGAGAGAGAGAGAGAGAGAGAGAGAGAGAGAGAAAGAGAGAGAGAGAGAGCACCAGGGCTACCACCTTGTGGGTCTGGCATATGTGGGTATTGGGGAATTGAACCCAAGGGGCTTAAGCACTGGAGGCAAGTGCCTTAACCGCTGAGCCATCTCTCCAGCCCTCAGGTTTATTTTTTTTTACTAACTTATTTTTAAATTTTTCTTTTGAGTTAGGGCCTCACTCTGTAGTCCAAGGCTGGCCTTGAACTCACAGCAATCCTCCTACCTCTGCTTCCCAAGTGCTGGAATTACAGGTATGCACCACCATGCCCCACAACGCTTATTTTTAAATAAGCACACTATGGATCTGTGGTTGAAACCCAAGTCTTTCAAACGGTAGATTTAGCAGAACATTTATATATCTCAGTGCTAATAATAGGCTATCTAATGGGGCACGGGAAAAATAATTATAGAAGATGGAATGAATATTTCATAAATATGCTAAAATGCAAAAAGTAAAGATAACAGGAAATAAAACCAGCCAATGCTATCTCAATTTGGAACAGCCAATTCAATTTATTGTTGGGAACACATAACTATTCTCACCTAGCTTACCTTTCTCCCCTTTCTTGTCATCCTCCCAGAAATTGTTTCACCACAAAGGACAACACTTTCGCAGATCAAGACCATCAGTGGAGTTTTGGCCTCAGTTTTATGTTAGTCCATGACAGATTTGTGTCACTCCCTCTCGCCTTGCCCTCCTGTTAGTAATTATATTTTTCCTATTCAATTTTGGGCTTAAGCATGTAACTTGCTTTGGCCAAAGGCCTGTTGTGACACAGCAAAGACCAGAAATGTACCTGAATGGTCTGGTTGCCTTCTTGTGTCTCAGAATTGAGTAGACCACTCCCTAGAACACTGCTTCTCCAGAGTACAAACACCTGGGACAGACAGAAGGGAGTTAGTTAACAGTTGGGAAGCCAGGTTTAGCCAGCCTCAGCCTGAGATTAGCCAAACCATGCCACCTGCCCACCCACAGTGTAAGATCCACTGCAGGTTGTTCTAAATTACTGTTGTATAGCAAATTGAAATATTCCCTCCTGAAGAGAAGAGGGAGGGTCCAAGACTTAGGAGGTCAAGTCTGATAGAGCTGAAATTTAAAAGGTCACAGGACCACTCTCCAAGGTTATAGGAACCATAAACAACTGTTGAGGGGCAAACTGACCAGTGCTCTGTAGCAATTTTGTCTAAATTGACCCATTTCCTCCTGGGGGGCGAGGGAGGCTCAGGAGATACTTGAGGTCAACAAGTCTGGAGAAAAGATAGCAAGACAGCAAGACCCCTCACTAAGGGCATATAAAGGGTAAACAACTTCTGGACTGAGACTCTCCAACCTGCCCTGAGAAGCTGCCAGCAAGCTCTGCAGTGAGATGCATCCCCAGAGATGCATTTTCCCAGAGCCCTTACCTGTGCTGAGGTGGGCTTTCTGGAGATGCAACTGCCTCCCTGATCTGTAAGCAACCCCTCACCCTGCTCTGTAAGTAACCCTACCCTGCTCTGTAAGTAACCCCCACCCTGCTCTATAAGCAACCCCTCACCCTGCTCTGTAAGCAACCCCCATCCTGCTCTCTAAGCAACCCCAATAGACTCACTGCTTCACCCAAATGGGGTTTGGTGCAATTCCACTTTGGTCTGATAGACATGTGCCCATGTCAACCCAGGGAGAAAGTTTAACAGTTATTGAGTCTCTCTGTCTCTTTTTAAATATAGCAATATGTGTCTCCAGATCACTAATATTATGGGTGTCTGCTGGTCATTCTGACATTTCTAGAATGCATGAAAATATGCTAGAGATAGATAAGAGGAAAACCTTGTTGCTGACTTTACCCTTTCTGAGTTGCTCAGAAGAGGAGGTTAAAAATTAAGTGCTATAATCAAGGGACTGAATCCATGGCCTGAGCATGCTAGAGAGAATGATTGCTGTATTTTCTTGTTGGACCAGGGTGAGCTGAGTGGGGAGGGGAAGAGGGAACTCTGCCAGGGAGAGAAAGTGCCCCCCTCACCAGCCTCCTAAGCTTCCTCCCAGGACCAAGCCCAAGGTGCTGCCACTGAAATCAGGCTAAGGAACAAAGGATTAAAGCCATGGTTGTCTTGGCTTTCTGTTCTGCAGTCTTACAACCGAAATTAGTGAATCCCTAAACGTAGTTGTCACGTTACTAATAGACCTCATTTGACTTCATTGCCCTATAGAATGCTATCTTCAGCCAAACAGGGCTTAGGCTTTATTAGAAATACGGGTATGTTCTCTGCTTAGGAAGTAAGCTGTAGATTAAAGTCACTGGAACAAAGAATTAAAAAAATCAACTTGCTCGAGGCGATTGGAGTCTGTCTAAATCAGTGCATGATGAAGGATTTACCACAGAGATATATTATTCAGAGTAATGCAGGTGGGGATTTACTGTAATATTGAATAAAAACACATATGGAGCTTATCATGCAATATGCTGGTATCGTGTGTCTAGCAGCCCTGAGGATCTGAAGCTCTGCTGCATGATGACAGAGGCACTGGGAGGAGGTGGTTCCAATCAAGAGCTACTCATCCTTGTCATACACAGTAGATGGCAATGATGGCGCGAGCTTCATTAGAAACAGCCGTAGGTTTGTTCCCAGTTTGAACTCATTTTCCCAATAGATCTAAACCATTTTCTGATAGATGACTTCTTCTATTCACTTTTAGTTCTTGGGTTTCTTTTTTTTTTTAAAGGTTGTTTTTTCTGGCTTATGTGGGTCCTGGGGAATTGAACCCAGGGCCTTAGGCACTGGAGGCAAGTGCCTTAACCACTGAGCAATCTCTACAGCCCTAGTTCTTGGGTTTCATACATGGAGCCTTGTGCTTGTGCTGAGGGATCCTTTTGTCACTTCAACTATGCAAAACATCCATCCCATGATTGTGAGCCAAAGAGAAATTCTCAGAAAAATTCCTTTATTTTCCACAAGTCCGTTTTCTGGTTTTTAAAGCCATATGTTATATAAGTGCCACTCATTCATTTGGTGAGGTAGGACTGAATAAAATAATACTGACAGAAAAAAAATAGAAACTTTACATTTTATTGCCTTCATCTTGCTCCAAATTTTAAGACCATCCTGTTTGTATATATATATATATATATATATATATATATATATATTTGGTTTTTCGAGGTAGGGTCTTGCTCTAGCCCCAGGCTGACTTGGAATTAACTATGTAGTCTCTGGGTGTCCTTGAACTACCAGAAATCCTTCTACCTCTGCCTCCCGAGTGCTGGGATTAAAGGCATGTGCCACCATGCCTGGCTTGAGGCCATCCTTTAACAAGACATTTTCCTACTGGACTAATTAAGTCTCCTAAGCTGGGACTCAAAATTTCCCATGTAAAATTCAAGGCTATCATAGTGTGGCCTCATGTAAGTTTTCTATTGCTGCTGTAACAAATGATAAACTAAGTGCAATGAAACAATACAGATTTTTCATTTAATTCTGTAGACAGAAGCACAATGTGGATGTACCGCCTATTGCCGGCTGGCTGCAGTATCTGCAGAGTCTAGCAGGGAATGTTTTCTCACTTTTCCAAAAGCCCCTAAAGCTGTCCAGTTCTTTGTGTTGTGGCCTCTTACCACCTTTGAAGCCCCAGAAATGGCCAGTTGACAATTTTTCCACCTGCATCTCTTTGACAGTGACCCTTCCCCCTTCCTTTTCCCTACAGGGCAATTTCTATGATTGCTTTGGGTTCACTGAGATGAACCAGGGTATTTCTCCTGTTTTCAGGTAGACTGATTAGGAATCTTTCTTCCATCTGCTATTTTAAATCTTCATTATTGTGTGACTAACATATTCACAGCTTTATGGGTCTAGGATGTGAACATCTTTTGGAGGACACAATTTTGCAACTACATTTCCATTGAACATTGTTATTTATAAGAATTAAAAATGAAACAAAACATATGTAAATTTGGCCTATAGCAATGCTCAATAAATACTGTTATTGTTTGTTCATAAAGCTAGAGTCTCAGGTTTCTCTCTCCAGGCTGAATGTCCTTCAAACACAAATACTCACACTCTTCATCCCAAGATGAATACTCATGGAGACTGGACTATGGAAAAATCTAATATCTTAAGCAGATTATGCTGCTGGTCGTTTGGACATCAATTTCTCTCTCCAATGCATGAAGAATGGAATCAGGACATGGTCTTCATTGATAAGTCAGTCAGCTCCACCAATACATAGCATTAACCTTTCAGACCCCAAAGAATGAAACAAAGTGGCACTCAATCTAGGCTGGTGTTTAAAAGCCATAGGAAACAGAAAATTTTGAAGTCATAAATGTCACTCCAAGTAACTTACTAGGTTTGCATTAGGGACCCTGCCAGGGGATAAATAAGCCATGCTGCATTTTCGTGGTGGTATCTTGAAGAGAGATATGTTATTGCAAGGGATCTTACTGGCTGGGCTCAAGCCAAGGGCAACCCACAGCCTAGTGGAAAAAAACAAAACACATAACAGGAAACTAAGGACAGAACCAGTATCAAGCCAGAGAGGAAATAATCCAGTTACTGAGCAATGAAAATATATCCTGGTAAGATTATACTGGTACACTGACTCCTCTGTTTAAAAAATAAAAAAAAAAAACAGACTAATTCTTAATTAACTCAGTGGATGAGAGCATACTGACACTGCTTTGGGGAGAGGTGTTTCAGAATGTGGGCAGAGATTTATTTTCTCACTGTATGTGTTTATCAGACATGGGTGTTCAAATGTGAGGAAGGGCATGATACTAAATTCATATACTACTTTAGTATTAGTTATTGCTGTCTTGAATGTATCCTTCAGAAAGCATGTGTTGAGGTGTTAATCCTCAGTATAATGATGTTGGGAAGGGGGAGATTTGTGGCAGACAGCCCAATAGGATCCCATGAATAAATAGATTAATAATAGATTACAGGATTGGATCTTCAATAAAAGGACAAGATGGGTCCCCTTCCCTTGCTCTCTTACCTTGCAACTCAGCACTGGGAATACAGGCATGCATCATCCCACTCATCTCAGATTTCTTTTTAACCTAATTGTTTTTCATTTTTTTAGAAAACAATTTGCATTTATATTCTTAAAGTTGCTCCCTTCAAGAAAGGTAGAACATGAAGAAATTACTTCAAAAGCATAATTTATTAACTTGGTGCAGGAAGAGAAAACTTTTCCAAAGAAATAAATATGTATGTAGTATTTATTCATGCCTAAACCTCTATCTAACTGGCAGAAGCCTGATTCCCATTTGGCTTACAAATTTTGAGTCCCTCAAGAAAATCTGAGCCAATCAATTTTTTTTAGGCTGCATTTTGATCACAGGCCCCTTGTGAAAGCTAATAATTGTGATGGATTCTCTCTTCAAAACAATGCACACAATTCTGACAGCAGTCCCTGAAAACTCCTGGGTGAAGCCTACACCCGAAATCTACACTATGAAGTCCAGAGAAACTAAAATGATGTTATACTAACCAGTCATGGAAATTGAGGTTGGCTCTACAGCCGAGGGTACTAGGGCCCTGGAAGTGAACTGTTTTCTTTTTCTCTTGGTTGAAAGCTGGAAATATTCTTGGGCCTCTAAGGGAAGAATCCCACTTTTTTCTTTAAATATTATTTATTTATTTGAGAGAGAGAGAGAGAGAGAGAGAGAGAGAGAGAGAGAGAGAGAGAGAGAGAGAGAGAGAGAGAGGCCAGAGCCTCCTGCCATTGCAAACAAATTCTAGATATATGTGCCTCTTTGTGCACCTGGCTTTACATGGGTACTAGAAATTAAACCCAGGCTATCAGGCTTTGCAAGCAAATGCCTTTAACTGCTGAGCCATGTTTTCACCCCCCCCCCATTTTCCTTATCTCTTTTTTTTCCCTAAAGGAGTCTTTGGAAGCCTCCACCTTGTTGGAAGCCAGGAATACCAAAATGAAAGGTCTATTTTTTCAAATCTTTTTTTTCCCCTAAAATTCTCCTTTCCTATAAACCAGATGTAAGGATATGACCAAGACTGTAAGAATTGGACTGACCATCTCATCCCCTCCATCCTATAAAGCCTTATTCCTATAAGAAGTAGTGAGCCAAGTCATCATGTAGATTGCATGTTCTGTACCCCTCCCGGCCTGGGACCTTAACTCGCTTTCCAAAATACTCATTTCTGGTGATCCCTCTTGCTACACAGGAGCTCTTTCTTTCTTTCTTTCTTTCTTTCTTTCTTTCTTTCTTTCTTTCTTTCTTTCTTTCTTTCTTTCTTTCTCTTTCTTTCTTTCTCTCTATTTTTCTCTCTATCTTTATCTCTATCTTTATCTCTCTTTCTTTCTTTAAAGCTCTATAGTAAAATCTTTCTAAACCTCACCCTATATAGTGTTTATGTAGTGGCAGAGCTGGGGATTATAACTTAGAAAATGCCCAGCAAAATTCCAAACCTCAGAATTTAAGGAGTACCCGAATTCTTATTTATAAAGTTAAAGAATTAAAATTATAGGCCACCAGTGGATAAGGTATAGTGGGAGACTTTATTTAAAAGAGAATGGGAAGTTATAGAGATCTCCAGCCACCTGTGTGGAGAGAACACGTGGGAAAGGGTTTAACAAAACTTATGCTGTTCAGCCAAACAAGCAAAAGAAGAAAAGATAACAGAGGGCTCCCATCATGAAGAAAAAGGTTCCTGTGGGAAAAATCTGGACCCTTCCTAAGGCCTGAAGATTCAGAAGTCCTTCTCCTAAAACGCCATGTGCAGGAATAAGAGGCTGGACTTTGTTTCAGTGACTTTTTAAAACCTTGGACAGGTAAATCAGAGAGACAGCTGGTTGGCCCATACCTGACCAATCAGTTTTAGCATCTAGGTTTGAGCTCTAGCTAGAAACACCTCCCACTCAAGGGAAGGGGGGGGGTCTATGGAACTTGCCTGAAGGAGTTACCTGTCACACTTAAATTTCATTTCTTGAATTCATGAGACAAGAACCTGGAGGCCAGTGATTGAGTAGAAGTTTTCTGTGATTGTGAATGCCTGCTGTACTACCTCCCAGGTTAAAGGCCTATCCAAGAGAGTAGCTCTTTTGCTCTCAGAAACACCCCAAATTCTCATATCAACACATTGGTAGCATAATCATTCTGTTTAGATAGCCATGGGCTATGTTTTGCTGAACTATGTCTATGCCAGATATTTTCTTTGTGAATTTATGGGAAAATTAAACAGTCATTGAATTCACTGTTTTCTAGGAACCCCAACACTTAAGCATTGATTGTTGTGGTCTCTGACTTCAAAGAGCTTATAAGGAATTTAAAAGACACACAACAAATTACTGTCATATAATGTTAAAAACACTGGGTTGAGTGTAGGGTGAACCCATAGCAAGGGTGCTTCACTAAGGCATTGAGCACAGGAAATGGGTGGATTTTCTAGCTCAGGGGTATTAGATTTTCCTAGTGATGGAAAAGTCCTTACAAGGTGAATGATCTTAGGGCTGAAGGTGATGTAGACTTGGAGCTGGGGTGAAGTTTGAATACAACTGATACCTTGTAGTATGGGAGATTAAGGCTACATGCCTGCATTGTCATGGAAAGCCAGAGGGTGAGAGACTACTGTTGGTGCCATGGCTTTTTAGTTCAGTTTCAACACCTTCAAATGAAGTAAGGGTGGGTATCCATTTCTTTCCTTTATATACACTGAGACTTTCATCTGGTGGTAGAAAGACTCAGTCACTGAGGTCCCCATGTATCATTCCTGACCATGATCAATGTTCTAGACAAGTATATAAGCCACAAACACGAGCTTAAGAGAAAGTTAAAATTTTGACCTGTTACATTATAAAAAGCTAACAGGTAAAATTGATTTAAAAATATTTATTTATTTGCAAGCAGAGAGAGGTAGAAGAGAGACAGACAGAGAGAATGGGTATGCCAGGGTCTCCAGCCACTCCAACAAACTCCAGATATATGTGCCACTTTGAGCATCCAGCTTTTCGTCATTAGTGTGGAATGGAACCTGGGTCCTTAGGCTTTGCAAGTAAGCCCTTTAACCACCGAGCAATCTCTCCAGCTCTAAAGTTGGTTTTAACAATGTACCTTAACTCAATGTATCAAAATGTCATTGCAATAGGCAATCAACATAAAATTGAAATATTTTACACTTTATAATAATTCTCCTAAATTCAGTGTGAAGCTGACTGTGGTAGTTTGAATAAATGACCCCAATAGATTTAAAAGTGTATTAGAGATTTGTCTTCAGTTTCCTAGCTGGAAGAGGTATCACCTTGGCCTGGCCTCCTAGGGTATTTCTAAGGTGAATGTGAAATTCCAGCTATACATATGCAAAGAGCAGTCTGAACTCAAGTCTGGAGCTCCTGCTATTTAGTAGTTAGATTGTGCTTGTTTGAGTTGTTGGTGCTGGGTCTTTCTCTTTGCTTGGATCTGTGAAAAGGGGCCAGCCTCTTTCACCATTCTGAAAACTTCCCCTGGATCTGTTAGTTTAACAAATACTTTCCTCTCAAAACTGTGCCTGGTGTGGATATTCATCCCAGTGGCATGTGACTACAACAGATTTTGTACCAGAGCGTGGGGTGATATAGCTGAGGTGAATCTGACCGTGTGGATTCTGGTCTTCTGGAACTTGTGTGCTGGTGGAATGGACATGGACTTGGTACTTGCAACTGAAGATGCCATCCAGAGTGGTAAGCCAAGTTTTATACATTATTCTGGTGAGAATTTGGAAATGCTCAGTGCAGAGAAAAATGCATTTGGAGGCTTGGCTTGTGAACTTTCTAAGGGGAAGGAGAGACTATAAAAACCTTAATAGAAGTGTGTACCTGGGCCAAGGGGTGGATGCATCCTATTGCCCATGCCCAGTGAGTTTGACAGAGGTTGAATTTAAGTAATGGACTGTTGTGCTTGGCTATGGATATAGAACTGAGAATTTAAGATTTAAAGTTGAAAAAAACCTCAAAGCAAATTTAACTTACTGGCACAGAGACTGGCTTTTGATTATGGCCCAACTGCTTTACATTGAAACAATGGAGAGATGACTGAGATGTTTCCACCCAGGAAGGACTGAATGATGGACTGTGCAAACTCTTTGGAAAGGAAATCACTGAAAGGAAGGAATCTGCTCTTCAAAGTCATGTTTATTTTGTCCCTGAATTAACAAAATGGGTGTGTCTTGAATACCTTGTATTGCTTTTGGAACCATGAGAAATGAATGCATGGAGTGGGTCATGAAGTGCACATAGTTCCTGGAGCCGCTGCTGAGATGCAGTGTATGGAACAGGGCATGAAGTCCCTGATTGGCCAGTGAAGCCACTGGAAGATGGACCATGGTTTACAATGGAGACCCAAAGATGTTTTGGATATACCAGGACTGTGTAAGGGCTACCATGGAGTGCTGTTGGCTCAGGATCAAAGTTTTCCCAGGTACTCAGCCAAGCTGGAGGGACAAAATTGAAAAGTCCAGAGACTGCCAGTCACTGGTTGAGCTATGGGACTTGAACTGCAGAAATGGATGTTTCCTGATGTTTGTTGAGTTTGCATTGGACCAGTCTTTCCTTGTTATGCCTAATAGAAGTTGAAAGTGTTTTCTCTGTGCCATTATATGTTAAAAGTTTGTACTTGTTTTGATTTTACAAAATTTAAAGTTAAAAGGCAATCTTAAATTTCAGATAAGACGAGACTTTGGTAACAGCCTTAAAAGTTAATAAAGGCTGTAGGACCTTTAAAGTCGGACTAAACATAATATAGATAGTTATAAATCTATTTGGGGTCAGGGGTGGAGTGTGGTTGACTACTACACTGGCCTTTATAGTATTCTATAGTTTGAATGACCACTTCGGGTGTTCATTTCATTCAGGTATTCAATGTGGCATGTAGCTTGTGGCTATTACATGTTAAAGCTATCTAGATGATTCATTCCTTAGCAGTTGTTAGTACTGTGTTCTGGTGCATCTCTTTACCATCTTATCCAACTCAAAACAACCAACCAACCAACCAACAACATTAGAGCAGGAGTTGGCTCTGGAATCAAGAGTGGATATACGACAACATATGATGGGATGGTAGATGGGCAAGGAGCTATAGGTATTTCAATTACATTCAAACAAAAATTTAATTTCATAGGAGAAAGACATGACACCTCATTTGCCACCAGTTCCTCTTTGCATATGGAATCCAACTGAGCCAGTGTTACACATAGGATCATGCTGGATCACAGGTGTAGATGAGCAGAAAAGGTGGATGGATGTGGAATTAGGAGGACATACATACAAATTGCTATGGGAACTGAGGAGCTACTGGAGGATTTCTTTGAAAGGGTAGAATTTTTGCTGCATTTTAAGGAATGGGAAGTTTGTCAGTTCAAAGAAGGGCATTCTAAAGAAAATACACAAAAAATACAATGTACAAAGGCATGGAAAAGAAAGAGGGAGTGAATTATATTCATGAAACACCAGAAAAATCTTATAACTGCTGCTATACAGGTTTGTGTGTCTGTGGTGTGTGTATTTATGTGTATATATGTAAGTCATACTTATTTGATAGCATATCTTAGCACTAAATTTTTTGATGTGTAGTGTGAAAAATTTTCATTTTGCTTTTTAGAGAAATAATGTTAATAGTCTCCACTCACAATAATCCTTTCTTCATGGTGAAATTGAAGATTTGGGAATAGCCTGGCTTAGAATTACATCTCTCTAGCTTCTTTCTTAACACATCTCCTTTTATAGACAACTGCATTTTTAGACATTCATATGAACCAGTGGCTGAAAAAAATTCCCTTTGCCAGCCAGTTTATCTTGTTACTGACATGAATAATCAAATTCAATTGGATTAAACAAGCTATAACACACTGTCAAAAGCCATTAGTGATATAAGAGCCTCAAGCCATAAAGAACTCTTTCTGTGTATCTTAGAATTTTCCTCATGAAAGGAGAAACTCAAACTAAAGGAAACAATATGTTTCATTTACAAGCAGAGTCCTCCAGGGTCTGCTCATCAACTCTGTGGTTTGATTTTTTTCCCTGTTTTTTTTTCTTCTGGAATTTAGGAATGTCACTGTTTACTTGATAATCTCCCAAGTACAATATTTTCTTAGTGGGATTAAAACCTGGATATTTTAATATTTGCACATGATCTATATTTTGCAAAGGAAAGAAGAGCTATAATAAAACTTGGAGGGAGGACATGTGATATTCCCTTTCATCATCTAAGTGATAATTTTTTCCACTTCCTGGAGCTTCTTCTGTATTTTCCCATGCTGAATGGCAACATTGATCCATAAATGCACACATCAGCCAATTGCATGCAGATACACAGGTAGAGAGGTTGTCTCCTCTAATTGACAAGGTGCCAAAGACTCACTGGACTGTCAGGATTAGAAAACATTGGCAAGGGTACAAAGTCAACCTGTAAGTGAGCCAACAGTGGACCTGAATTCAAAGAACCATAATGCTTCTTGCAAATGATTGCCTTCCTTTAAAGAACAAAATTACTATGGAATAAAGCGATATGTGATGCCTTCTGTTTAATAACTTTTCTAACATGCCAAGAGAATAGAGATTGCTTATGCCTGCCTTGTGCATTTTCCAATAAGTTTACTACTGTCCCTGCTGAAAGGATCAATCAAGCCAGATATACACAAGATGACATATAAAGCCCTGTCACCCTTTCCCTTCTCTCTTGGACTTAAGCATCTCAGTCACTAGACAAGCCTGGGTCTAAACGAGTAAAACTAAGACAAAAGGAAAGAAGAGGGGAAAGTTTTAATGCCTTCAATGGCTTTGTTCTTACAAAATGCTGGAGGGCAATGTTATCAATAACATGCATGTATCAAGCACCCTTGATCACCAGTGCCTCTGATGCATTCCTTCCTGTGAAGTTGAGGCAGGAGGGGAGCTCTGGTCTTAAGGCAATCCTATTATATTTGAGAGTATAAGTTTATTTTTGATCCACTTTCAAAATATAAATGTTCATCTCCAAAGTCAAGCTTGGAATAATAATAGTCAGCTTGCTGGAAGCACTACCAAGGGCAGATCCTTTAATACTACCCATGTACTTCTTACAAGAAAATATCCGACACATTGGTTGAAGTACAGGGGAAATAGACTGCTCTTATTGTAAGTTGAGTTCCAGGAGAAACCTCAGATAGAAATAAGCTTTCTTAAATAGCTCTATTTGTCTCTGCTGCCCTAGTAGACACTGGAATCTTATCTGTGATGATCTGCTGAGATCCCTCCCCCCTTCACTGTGCTGACCCCCCCCATCTTCTCTATCCAGAGATGTCTCTTATCTCCCAACCTTATGAACCAAATCAAGAACTTGTTGAAATAACTGACGCTACACAATGGATCTCCTGGGGCCTTACAAACTTTAAGTGAAAATCTGAACATTTCAAGGCTGGAAAGATATCACAGTGGTTAAAGGTATTTGTTGCAAAGCCCACTAATTGGGGTTTGATTTCCCAGTATCCACATAAATCCAGATGAACAAAGTAGCACATTCTCTCTCTCTCTCTCTCTCTCTCTTTCTCAAAAATAAATTAATTTAAACATTGGACACTTCTGCCATAACTTTTATGTTGCTTTTCAACATTTAGACAAATACATGTTAACTGGCTATCTCAGGTTTGATCTCATTTAGATTTTCTCTTGAAAATCTAGACCTCATTGTCATGGTTTGATCCAGGTGTCCCCCACAAACAAATGAATGTGTTCGGGGTAATTGATCCTCAGCTGATGGCAGTTTGGATTTTACAATCTCCATGGAGCTGTGTTGTCGGGGGCGGGTTTATGGGGTTATAAACCAGCTTCCCCTTGCAGTTTGGTACGCCTTCCTGCTGCTATTTCCAGTGCTGTGGCAGAGGTGATGTCCACCCCTCTGCTCATGCCATTGTTTTCCTTGCCAGGATGGAGTCTCCCCTCGAGTCCATAAGCCAAATAAACCCATTCCTCCACAAGCCGCTTTTGTTTGGGTTCTTTCTGTGCTGCAACTAGAAAGTTGACCCCAACACTCATATATTCTCATATTTATGACCCTTACTATATCCAAGTGATTTTTTTACTAAGATGGTAAATATGTTGGTGTTAGCAATGACATAAAAAATTCTTAGTCATTGAATGATTTCCTTTAGAAGAAGGTGACAGTCCCTCATGCTGTTGGCCTCCAAATTCTTTTAGAATAACTTTTCTTTATTATTCTTGGGCACTTTCTGATGGTTATTTCTCATTCAATATGCTACTTCAAGGCTCCTTAATTGCAGACATGAAAGAAATTGTTAAATACTATTCTCTCGGAAAGGATGAAGAACTCAGTTTGAGTTGAAAATGGACCATCCATTTGATGGAAACATGTATGCCAAGACATGTTCTGTGTAAACTGCAGATTTTCCTCCTTGGCCACTGTGGAGGTTTAGGTATTATTTAAATGTAATATGTCACAATGTCACAATTACCAAAATACTCTCCAAGTGTTCTTGAAACATATGAAAGAAGTTAATAGACATCTTCTGTTATTTCAGCAAGAAATGGCTTGTATAATCAATCTTCAAGAATTCATCAACACATAATGTGGAGGATCCATATGGAACCCCACAGAGAATGATGGGATGAACAAGTGACCCATAGTGACAGCCAATCAGTCAACACAGGATAAACCAGTGAGACAGACACCAATGATTTTCAACACAACCTAAAGCAGAAGTACAGAGACCCCTAAGTTCTCAACAATAAAACAGCCTTAATACTCACCCACCACGACTTAGGGAACTGAGCGGAAGAGGGGGCGGAAAGATTGTGAGAGCTGTGGTGGAGGAGAATATCCAGAGGCAAGACACCCCTGAGTAACAACATACTAGGGCCAGGAGAACCAGGCTGACTCCTAGGCTATCCATGGTCCCCTGCCCCAAGGACTAATCCAGACAGCCCACGGAGGAGGATATCCAGCTGATTGGGGATGGGGAAGAGGGGCATTGAGGAACTGGGGATAACAACTCAGTGTTTGTCCATTAAAGAATGTAACTCATTATGGACAATTAAAAAAAAAAGTAAAAAAAAAAGAATTCATCAACAAAGATGTAGTGAACATCTCTATTATACCTCTGATGGCCTGCCAATGTACTATTAGCATTTTGCTATCTGTTATATCATCTTCTGTGATAGAAGGCAACTTTCATGTAAATATAAATACTTAAAATGCTCATTGTTCAGGTTCCACCAGATAAATAAGTCCTCCAACACTGATAGAAGAGCTTACATTTTAAAATTAGGCTATGAGCAAGTGTGTGAGTGTATGTGTATTGACCAGCAGGGCCTTAGTGTCTCCTTCAGCTTGATGAAATTTGGCAAATTTCTTTCTGCCCCACCCTAGGCTTCTGATTTCCTTTTCTCTTAGAACATTTACATAAAGAAAACTTATAGTTTTAAATTCTCTCTTTTTTCCTTTGATATGCAATCTTTAAAAAACCCTCTAACATAGCTTAGCCAAGTCACCAAGATTCAGCTCAGTCCCCAACATGACATCTAAACCCCCCCACCTCCCAAGGCTCAGAAAACTTCCAGAAGAGAGGGCTGAAGAAACCCAAGAGCAGGAGGATGGGAAGTGGGCTACAGAGTGCTGTCTTCTGGGATAAGACAAGCCTGCCCCACCCATGATCTCACAGCAGATGTGGTTTCCTGCAATGAGTGAGCCTGTCAATATCTCATCATAGACAAGGGAGGGGTCTTTGAGTTCTTCAAACTCCCAGAAGAAATAGTGGCAATGGATAATTGCTAGGTGAGGGAGAGTAATGTCCTTTAGTGGTACAGCACTGGTGGGTAGCCAAGTCTCCAGTAAACAACCTCCCATCCATGATCATGCAAGCAACCTTAATTTCACTCAGTGGGACAAAGCCCCTCCCCCCCCAAAAAAACAACTAAAACTCAATGCATGAACATAGATGGGTATCTAATGAGCAAAAGGGTTTTAGTGGGAGGGGAAATATGAAGACAATAGGAAAGTGGGATCAAAATACATTATATACATGTGTGAAAGACACATGTGCACGTGCACACACACAGAGGGAGGGAGGGAGAGAGAGAGAGAGAGAGAGAGAGAGAGAAAGAGAGAGAGCGCGCGCGCGAGAGAGAGAGAGAGAGAGAGAGAGAGAGAGAGAGAGAGAGAGAGAGAGAGAGAGCTCTTGCTAGTTTTATAGCTTGGGACTATCTTTTTCAAGTACCTGAATATTATTACTTTGAAATGTAACCATCAAGGAAGATAACATCCCCCTCAGTTCTCTGGGAAGCAAGAGCCTAACTTTTAAGGATGCCAATTATTAGAAACACAAATGAGTTAATCACAGAGAAAGTATTTGAAGACTTTTGCCACACTCCTTCCTCATTCAATGTCCTCCAAAATGTAGAATCCCTTGTCACTTCCCACCTGCTTATTCCAGCCCCTAAATACTACTCCACCCTTGGTTTCAGAACATTCGAGTTAGCTTGAGTGCTGGCCTCTCTCCCAGACTGTTGCAGCCTTGAATACAATTGTCCTTGCTGATTTCACTTTGTCCAGTGCAAATTTTGCTTAATAATACATTGTACATTGACCTCAATAATTTTTTCACAAAGCTTTTCATTTGAAGCCACTCACAAAAGTTAATGACATGAAAGGTTCCTCATGCGAGTCTCTAAAGGGTGCTAGTTTGTGCATACATTATGGAGTAGTCATTGTATGAGGTTCCACAGGGCTAAATTCATGACTTTCAGTCCTCGTATCTTGCTCTTCTTTTTTATTTTCCTTCATAACATTTATCATTATCAGATGATAAATATATTTATTATGATAAATATACTTAACCTACCCATTTGCTGTTATCTGTCTTCTATGCCTAAAAGGAAACTCCATGTAACCAGAAAATTTTGTGTTCTGTTCACTTCTACATCTTCAGCGTATGTTTTATACAGTCTTTGTTGAATAATTGTTCAAAAAGAATAAATTAACTATTAATATTTTCCATTGTTATTGTTAGCTCTAGATTGTTTTATTGGTTTATCTAGAACTTCTAAAAGCTAACCCAGGTTACGGCAGAATGCCACAGACTGCTTCACAGTAAATTGTCCCAAGGATTATTTTATATAGGCGGAATTGATCGTGGTGCAATCAGCCTGCAGTGAGAAAAGAAATCTATGTACTTGTTGCAATTACCTTTCCTCACTGTGACAGACATCTGAACAGAAGCAGCTTATGGGAGGAAAGGGTTTATTTCAAGCTTACAGGATTCCAGGAGAAACTCCATCAATGGTGGCAGAAGCTGGCTCAGTTCCACAGATCTATAGTAGAGAGACGCCACCCAACAGCCAGGAAAACATGAACAGCCAGAGCTCCAACTGGCTCTTTTCACACTTTAGGGCGAGACTGAAAGACCTGTCTTCAGTGACACTTGCTCAACACTTACATTGAAAGCTTAATCTTAATAAGAAATCCCTGAGGCTATGGGGGCATGCACTTCAAACCACAGCACTCGTGCTAGCTTCTTATTGGGGATGTTACTCATTACTTTTATATTGTTTTATTTGTACTAACCAATTAAGATATTTCTCCCTGATCATTTTCCATATCATGTGGACAATTGTCTGATTTTCAACTTGTGGAAAGAGCAAGTAAGAATCTGTGGATGGAGCTCCCTTCTTCTTGTGAGCTAGAAACCCTAAAACAGAATGTGTGCAAGGGTAACACTTGTGTCATGCACTTATCTCGTCTATAATTTGCTTTGCTTTGTAATTTTTCTTTTCCATTCACTTCATTTTAGTGGATTGTTTGTAAATTCAAATTATATTATATTTAAGTGTCTTCAAGAAATCTCTTTTGCCCTTTTAGTAACTGCAAAAATTGTTGTAAATTTTAATAATTGAACCTAGTAAGCTCTTTGTTAATAAAATTACTCTTACAGAGATAGCAAGAATGCTTTAATGTTCTTAGAGCATTATGTTAAGTGGAATTTCAGGCACAGAAAGACAAATGCCAATGTTCTCTCATATATATGGAAGCTAAAAAGTTGGTTTCATGGAAGCATAAAATGGAATAGTATTCTCCAGAGCCTGAGAAAAGTGTAGTGGGAAAGGATAGCCAAAGGCTACACAGGGACAGTTAGGTAAAAATATATTTTTTAATGTTGTACAGCACAGTAGGATAATTATAATTGAACGAGTTGAATATTTAAGTTAAATATTTCAAAACTGCTAATAGAGAGGATTTTGAGTATTCTGTACACAAAGAAACAATACATGTCTGAGGGAATAGATATTCTAATTTCATCACCACACATCTTATACATGTATAGAAATGTCACATCCCACCCCATAAGTAAGTAAAGATACTATGTATTGATTAAAATTTTCAAGAAAAATGCATTTTTGCTAGTAATAGTTTATTCAGTTCTAAATGCTACATATTCATGTTGTAGCTGGGGTTCCAAATTTAAATGACTAACTAAATCGAGGAAGTCAGAGAAAATCCAGGTCTAATTATTCCTTCAAGTTCTCACCTCTGATTTGCCTTCCTTTGCTTGATTCAAATTTTCTAATAAAATGCATATTATGTTATGTCTGGCTAGCAGTACTTTCCTTGGATGACATGTGGCAACTTTCTTGCCAATAAAATTACATCAGATATTCATTTAACTTAGGGACAGGCTTGAGAACCATACTTAACTATTGAAACAGAGTAGGACCTAGGCTCTGGAGTCCACCTTCTTGGTTAAAAATTCTAGATTTATCAATTTCTACCTACAGATCTTAAGAAAGATGCTTGACATTTCTGCACCCTAGATCCTTTCCTATAAAGAAATGATGGTGACATGGAATCCTGTGTCATTAATTCAGAATCCAGTAAAAGAATACAATTTACCCCAAAAACAATGCTGAGGATATAGTCAGCCCTGAATATTAGCCAAGTGTTTTCTTAGCCCAGATCCTATAGCAGTGAGCTAAAAGCTAAGCAGAAGTGCTAAAGTATGACACAGTCATTTGGAACTGTGACATTAGAACAACAGGAGAGAAGAGCCAAAGGAAGTGAGACAGGGAGAGAGGAAATACAAGGGCAAGGTAATAGTTTTGTTTGGCTGTGTTCTGGATTTTTAATTAAGCATGTATTAATTGTACAAATGAATGGATTTTATTATGACATTTCCCTACATGTACTTTTATTGTATTCTATAATGGCTGGTCAAATTTCAACCCCCTACTAATTTCTACCCCCTACCAGCAGTGAATCTGGGCTCTTTTTTTTTTTTATCACAACCTCACCTGCACTTGTTACTTTTTCTTTTCTTGATGATAACCATTCTGACAGGGATGAGATGAAATCTCAGTGTAGTACTGATTTGAATTTCTCTGATGCCTAAAGGTGTCAAACATTTAACATGTCTTCATGTGTTTAGTGGTTGATTTTTCTTGTTTATTTATTTCATTGACTTGTATTATCGGCTGGTCTTGAACTCCAGAGCTCAAGTAATTCTATGAAAAATTAGTTTTAGAAGGTTTAAAAAATATGCTTAGTAGAAAATTTCATTTTTTTCATTAGTATGAATTATATGATATTACTAACAACTATCTTTCTAAATACCTACTATATGCCAAGTGCTGTAGGAATCATGAATTACAGTGCTGGTTTTTACAATAATCCTATGCTCTTATCTGTTGTGTGCTGATAATGAAATCAAGGTTTAGAGTTCAGAGTAGTGCCAGGGATCCAGCCAGGGAGGGTGTTAGACCTGAGTAGGAGTGCAAGAATGCTCGGGTTCCTCACACTGACTTTCAACAACACCTCTGTGCTGTCTGTGTACCAGGCTGAGTTTGTGTACAATTAAATTGAATTCTCACAATAGCTCCTGAAGGAAAGCACAGTTGTTATCCATATTTTGCAGATAAAACAATTCAGGCCAAGTGAGTTTGTGTTTCTCAGAAAGCTTAAACTCTGTAGGAGGAAGTGCTGAGGTTTAGAACTAAGGCATCCTGATCTTGGAGCTTTTTACCACACATGCTGTGTTGCCTCCATCAGGCTACAGCAGTTTCCCCTTGACCTGCAGCAATCCAGCCTACATGATTCACAGGAATGACTTTGCTAGCTATATTCAAGTTAAAATCATCCACAGTAGGTCGGAGGACTATTTGATGTCAGTTTTGCTAAAGGGCATATTGTACTTCAGGTTTAGTTCCAACTTGGAGTTGACATTGCAGGATCTTATCAAGCATTATTTTTTGCCTATGAAGCTTGTCCTCTGTTATTTTTTTTAACAGAAAATCAAGCTTAATATGTAGTAAGCCTCAGAAAGATGTACATGCTTTGATGTGCTTTGAGAATCTCCAGCTTTTCAAATAAGAAATGACAGACTGTTGAAGTGGAAGAGGTCTGAGCCTTCCCTCTTGTGCTATAACAGGAGAGAGTAGACAGAATATCTCCTACTTGCTGTTCTAACATACACCCTCATGCCTCTGCACCACCAGTAAAGCTATTCCCTCCAATTAGAATTCTCTTTAGGTTCTTCACCACCTGCCCAAATCTTTTAAATTCTTTAAGATCTTTGTGGCACGAGCATCACTTTTCCCAGTAATAGCCCCAGCCCTTTTCTCTCTGCAACTGTTAAACATATTTTTAAAAAAGAGTAATTTGAATGTTTTCACATTTTAGTACCTGTATGATAAATGCCAAAAAAATTTCACTGTGTGTATGGTATATGTACATCCTAGGTTCATGGTATATACATAATCATATGCACAGTCTATATCATCAATGGTTGTGTGCATGGTATATGTACATGCTAGGTACACGGTATACATATAGCATACGCACAGTCTAGACAATCAGCTCCTCAGAGGCAAGAAACACATTTTTGATCATTCTTAAACTTTCTGTCTCTACTATAGTGTCTGGCACATGCAGATGCCTAAACAGATTCTAACAGAACTGGAAATTCCAGTAGTGTGTCAGGAACAATTTTCTAATCCACAAAAATCAGTGAGTAACCTCGTCTGGGACAGTGTCTATCTTATTTCCCAATAGCATCTCTACATCTAGCATGATGTCTGGCACATAACAAATTGCTGAACCAACATTTTGAGAGCATTATTTTCACAAAGCTGACACCGAGACACAATGTACCCTCCCACTGGTATATTATCACTGTGAGAATGCTTCTATTTAAAACATTGCATTCCCATTGCCCAAGCTTGGAACCAAACCCTTAGTCAAAATAGGGACTTGGTGACCTGACCTGCTCCATCGATGTACTCATAAATTTCTTCTTTCAGACTCTCCATGATATAACTTGCTAGCAACCACATTTGCTGTGACTTTTTCTCTTTCCCACCTTTTATGGGTCCATATTACAATGAGTGGTTAAGTGAGTTTCTTATAAATCACATCTTTATGCAAGCACTGAAGAGCAGCTCCAGGAGCTAATGGCCAGGTGCACTGCAGCGCCTCTTGTCACCTCTGACAGCACTTCAACCACTGCGTCTAACCCACACCTGGGGAGCTCTTTCATGCTTCCGAATACACACACACCCCTTCATACCAGCATTCACCCATTCACTCACCCACATATCTTCCCCAATCTGGGCAACATAATGGATTAATGCTGCATTTTCAATGACACTCTCCTCCCGGAAGGTCTTCATGTCTCCTCCAGTCACCTCAGGGGTGTGCAGATATTGAACAAACAGACCATGAATCAGCCTGTGAGAATGGCTTATGACAGCTTCTTTAAAATTGAATGATGGGTGGGCCTGAGAGAAAATAACAAAGGTAGAAATCTGCCAGAAATCAACTCAAGGAAACAGGCGTTTTCATCACTAGGTTTACTTTAATTCAATCGACCATGACATTTTCCCTTTATAAAGAGATTGTCTATATGAATGTTTATAGCAGCACTATTCATAATACCTAAAGGGTGCAAACAACCTAAATTTCTATCAACAGATAAATGAATAAACAGCATGTGGATTTATCCACTTAATGGAGTAGTGATTGACCAAAGTAAGGAATGCTTTCCTGACACATGCTTTAACAATGATAAGTTGTGAACATTGGGTGAATGAGGCCAGTCATTCATAACCATACACCATGTGGTTCCATTCATAGGAAATGTTTGAAAAAAAATCTAAAGAGACAAAGTAGATTGATGTTTGGTAGGATGTAAATAGATGTTTATAGCTAAAAGATTCAGGTTTTTTTCTTGAAGTGATAAAAAGTTTTCTAAAATTGACTGTGGTGATAGTCTCACATGCTTCCAAATATCAACCTATTTGCTTCATGTGGGTGCATTGTGTAGTGTACTCATTTGCTAAAGCAGCCATAACAAGGTACCACAAACTGGATAGGATAAACCAGCACATTTACTTTCTCCTGGTTCAGCAAGCTGGGACTCTGGGTTTCAGAAGGTGGTGGTAAGCTTGGTTCTTTCTTTGAGCATGAGGGAGGCATCAGTTTTAGGCTTCTCTCCTGGCCTTGGAGATGGCCATCTTTTCACTGTCCTCACACCTCATTCCCTGTACACATCTCTGTTTTCAGATTTGCCCTTCTCCTAAGGACATTCTGGGGGTGATTTCTGCCCAGTTTGTAAGTAAGGTCCCAACCCTATTGCCAGTGAGGTTAGTGTGTAAGTCTGCTCACGGAAGGACATAGGAATCCATGTCAGCTTACAAAATGCCCACCAGATTCTTCCTTGCATTAAGTGAGAGTGGTGTTTTAAGATTCCTTGTTTCTCTTGCAAGCCAACCCGCACCATTGTCTTCCTTTCTGTAAGATCTTATGTTCTGATGGTGTCAGATTCAAGAGCTTGAACAAATAGTGGTCAATAGACGTTTCTATTTGGGATTGGAGCTAGTAAAACAAGTTGCAGACAGATCATCTTTGTGAAATATAAAAATACCTTATATAGGTTGTTGAAATGGAGGAAAAACACAGGAGAAATGGAGGATTATTTCTTAATTCTTTTTCTTGTAAGTCAGGCCTTGCTTTGTGATAGAGTAAAATATATTTTTTTAAAAAATTACCTTGGGCTAATATCAAAGTAAGCATCTGTACAAATGTGGCAATGGTGGGTGGGGCATAGTGGTACATACTGCAGTGATAGCACAAGGAAAGCTGAGTTAGGAGGATGGTGAAACTGAAGTCAGGCAGAGATACAATCTTAAAAACAAGCAAACAAACAGTGAAAATAAAATCAACAAGAGGTCAGTGATTTGAGCTGGTTTATTTTTTAATTGTCTGAAAATGCTGGTGGCAGTAATTGTTCCTATGAAGTTCATATTTTTACATACATGCTTTATACTATATTCATTAACTTGATACTTACAGCAGCTCTACCAGGTTTATTATCCATTAGTATCCAATAATATTATTCAACATTTTTTTTATAGAAATTAAGGCTTAGAGTATTTTCATCATATTATCATGTTAACACTTCTGAGAGTCTGACTTGCTCCAGGGCTTGGGTTTTCAACAACTTTTCAAAACTTCTTTCACATAATTGCAAAATTTCTGTACCAGATACTCAAGCAAGATACTAATGAGGGCATGAAAACAGAAGAGCAAATTAATAACCCCTCATGGTCCTGGAGGACTGCATTTCCTTAAAAATAGAATTAGGCTTTGGGGTAGTTTCTAATAGTTAGTATAATTTAATTGTTAGGGTGGGAAGTATAGTATAATTTATTTATATTTTTGCTTTTGTTCAATTTTTAAAATCATTTTTTTTTACTTTAAATCTATTTTGGGGAAATAAAAGTTAACAACCACAAGGAAGAAGGAAAAATGCATCCCCAAAGAAAAGGTATTATGATTAAAACAGTATTAACTTATTTTGGCATTAGTCCTCAACTTCAAAGTATTCTGCTATCTTCTTTTATTTCTTCTCACACATTTAAGTTCTCATTTCCTCCTTCAAGTCTCCTGATTTTAGATTAGATAAAACCCACATTATTTTCTTAAGACTTAGAAAACTCAGTAGCATTCTCTTAGCAAGACTCAGCCACAGGCTGACTGAGGGTGATGTCAGCTTCCAGCTAATGATCCAGGAATAGTTATTTATTGTTATAAAACTGAAACGTGTGCAGACTGTATCCTGTCCTTTTAGTGACATACCCGATAGCTAATTTATGCAGATTCATGAAAGATATAAGAAAATAGCCTTGTTTCCACTTCTTTTTGTGTGTTGTCAAAACATTTAAATCCATCTGGTACTTACCTTGAGTTCTTTGCCAGGTTATTTCTTTTAGGACTTTTTCTTTTCTTTCTTTTTTAAAGTTTTTTGAGGTAGGGTCTCACTCTAGCCCATGATGACCTAGAATTCACTACGTAGTCTCAGGCTGGCCTTGGATTCACAGCGATCCTCCTACCTCTCCCTCCCAAGTTCTGCGACTCTAGGCATGCGCCACAGACTTCACATCCCAGTACAAAAACATTGGCATATAGGCGGATTCTCTCATTCTTTCCTACCCACCAATGCTTCATTATTACCTGAAAAATTAATGTGGAATCTGTCCATTTCTGACTGTTTCCCCTCTGCCCACTGTTCTCTCATTGTGACTACTGTAGTGCCCTCTTTACTGGTTTCTTCTGGTCTTTGCTACCCCATAGTCAATTTCAAAATAAAATAAAAGCAGCTGGAATGACTCAAAGTGACCATGAAACACACAGTATACTTAAAACTAGAGCCAGGTGTGGTTGCACATGCCAGCACTTGGGAGGCAGAGGTGGGAGGATCACCATAATTTCAAGGCCACCCAGAGACTACACAGCGAATTTCAGGTCATCCTAGGCTAGAGGGAGCCACTACCTGGAAAAGCAAAAACCAACAAACCAACCAACCAACCAAACAACTAGTCAATGGTCTGCTCCACGTTCTCCAGTGGTTCCCATCACTATGCAGAGCGACGATGAGCTCTCTTGCTGGCTCATGCTGTTCTGCACCATGGACCCTCCTTTCCTCTTCATGCACACGACGCTGCCCCCGACACACCAGCTCACAATGATCTCCATGGGACCCTCAGCTTCACCTTTTTCCATTCTTTTCCAAACACTGACTCATTTTCTATAAAGTCGCTATTTAAAATTGACCCCTGCTCACCCTTCTCCACCACTGACATCATTCTTCCCACTTCTGCTTTGCTCTAAGCATTTTATGTGCTTCATACATTTTATGTGTTTGCTCTGGCTTCAGGAGAGTCAACAGTTTTTGCTTGTTTGTGTTCATTGTTGTGCTTACAGTGCCTGGAATAGTACTGGGCATATAGTACCTCTCAAGAAATGAGTGTGAAGTTGAATGTTTTCCAGACATTGAGGCATCTTACATGCAGCCCATAATTGTGACAATTAACAATAGGATCAAGAAAGCTGGCTTTAGCTGCCCTTCAAATGGCAAGTGAATACAAGTGAATTTACTTTGGAGTAATGCCAGAGTTTAAAACTACCCTCCTTCCCCCTTCCCTGGTCTACCCAGAAAGCTTGACCAAACATCATAAGATGTAAAAGGGTTTGGCATGGTGTTTCAAACAGGAGAACAAATGCCAGGAACACACTTTGGAGGAGATGTGTTAGTCCCTGTTGTCCATCTCTGCAGTAGTCTTATGAGATGAATTTATGGCTTTAATCAAGCTCACAAAAAGACTGCAAGTTTTAAACTTTAGAAAGTGAGCCATACTCCTGTCTCAGAGAAATAATGTTTCACTAAGCAAAGCAACTGATATCATTGATTTAGAAGTTATGTTAAACACTGTGTGTCTCAGTTGTAAAGAAGCCCAGGAGGAACTATCCCCAACAAGAAAATGACATGTGAATAAAGCAAGGCTGTGAGTTTCTTTAGCACAAGTCTATACGTTAGATTCATGAGAATACCTGGGCTGTCAAATCTCTCTCTTGCCCCATCCTCTTGAGCACCTAGATTTGGAAAGTGCTAATACCAGCTTTCTTGATACCATTATAAATTGTCACAACCACGAAACAGGATCTTTTCTCTTTGAAAATAGACATGAAATTTTGTGTCTCAGCACCCTTTACAAACATGTCAGGCAGCTTAAGAAATTGTGCTGAATCAGATGCAACCCAGGCTGCCAATTTACACATGTCAAAGTTTCTTAGCACCGTTCAAAGTTTGCTGTGACTACCGAAGCCCGAGATGGTAGGCCTGAGTTTCCAGCAAGTCTGGAATTAAATATTTGGCAAAAGGTTTTGTGTTTTTTTTCCCCCTTGAAAAATTTCTCCCTATATTTTCCTGACTTCTGACATCCAGTATGTCATGTTTTATTATGTTGAGCCAAGCATTATCCCACCTAATGGAAATACTTTTAAGAAAATCCAGAGACTAAAAGTCTGGGAAGAGCTTGTCCTAGAACTTCAAGTAAATAGTTTCTCGGTCCATAGTGTAGATGGTCTGGAATATTTGCATCGTATTACTTCTTTAGTAGTCAAAGAATTGCAGCAGACTGTCATGTTATTGAAGGAAGGGTAAGGGCAAGAACTGTGGGTAAAAGAAAGAGAGATTAGAAAAAAACTCACAGGACTATCTTTGCCAAGAAAGGGCTTGGTTCCCATTTGATGCTGCTATTGGGAGATGATTGGACCACCAGCACACTAACTTCATCAATGGATGTGCTCAGAACTGAATGGGCTACTTAAGATGGGGCTCAATAGGAGAAAGTCGGTCCTTAGGGGCCTGCCTATGAGGAATGTGCCTTGTTCCTGGACTCTTCCTCTTTTTCTCTCTGTGTCTTGGCCACCATGATGCAGGTGTCACCATGCACAGTCTGACATTACATTTGTCATTGTTTCAAGCCTAAAGTGATGATGTGGGGAGGGGGGGACAACCAACTATCAACTGCAATCTCTGGAAGAGTAAAATCATTCCTTCCTTCCCTCCCTCCCTCCCTCTCTCCCTACCTCCTTTCGTTCTTCTTTCTTTCTTTCTTATTTTCTTCTTCTTTCTTAGCAGAAAAATTTCTTTTATACATAGGGCCATGCCTACAGCCATGTGGGACCCACCACATGGTCAAAGTCTTCAGGTCTCAGGAGAGGACAGGCTCAGGCCAAGGGACAGAGGCTCTTCTTGTCCTGGTCCTAAGAGTATCAGGACACCTCCAGCTGGGTTACCAGGGGTACAGCCATCCCCCAAATCCTTTCCTGTAAGGATAAATGGAGGGCTTATCTCAATAGGAAAAGCTATATCTGGAGTTCACTTTTGCCTCAGTTTTTAAAAATATTTTACTTATTTATGAGTGAGGTAACAAGACAGAGAAAGAGAGTGAGAAAGAATGGGTACATCAAGGCCTCTAAACACTGCAAATAAACTCTAGATGAATGGCTACCTTGTACATCTGGCTTTACATGGGTACTGGAGAGTTGAACCTGGGTTCTTAGGGTTTGCAGGTAAGTGCCTTACCTGCTGAGCCATATCTCCACCCCCTTGCCTCAGTTTTTATATTTGTTATTTTCTTTTCTTTTTTCCCCAAGGTAGGGTCTTGCTCTAGCCCAGGCTTACCTGGAATTCACTATGTAGTCTCAGGGTGGCCTTGAACTCATAGCAATCCTCCTTCCTCTGCCTCCTGAATGCTGAGACTAAAGGTGTCCACAGTTTTTAGATGAAGGAAATCTCATCCGGATCCTGGATGTCACGATCTTGGAGCTTCTCCGTGTCCTCTGTCTCTCTGCCCAGCTGAGGTCGGATCCGCCACCCACAGGACCAGCTGATCATTGAATGCCTCCTTCATGCTCCTGCTTGAGCTGCAGAGGTTTGAGGCGTCCTCTGCAGGATGACCAGAGGCATTACTTCTCCGTCCATCTTGCACGCTCAGACTGTCATTGTTTGGCCATATCCAGTGCCATCTGGGAACTGAGCTCTTCCAAAGCAACCTAGATGGGGAGAGCGCAGAGCAGGAACATACTTCTGGCACAGCCATGGCTTGTGCTTCCTTGTCGTCTGTTCTCTTCCCTCAGTCTCCTTGTCCTCCAAGGCTGCCCAAATATCGTTTTATAAGTTGTTTACCTCACATATTTTACACAGCAACAGAAAGCTGACTGACACAATCTCTATGAAAAAAAAATGGCATACAAAAGAGAAGTCATTAATATAAATATTAATGTGCTACAATTTTTTTACTGGTCCTCGTTGAGTGTCTTGTTTATTGATGAGTGGCAGAATGGTTCACCCTCTGTGTCCTGCTTGGCCCCTGTGTTTCCTTTAGCTCAACTTCATCACCAACAAAATACATTTTCTCTACACATCCTCTCTATCATGTTGAAAATGGCAGCAACTGCTTCCAAGTGTGTCCATATCTGTGGGTGGGAGGAATAAGCTCTTGATGAATGAACTACTCTGTGCTACCCTGGTGGATTTCTTTGAAGAAAGCAGAGACAATAGCTTTACTCGCAGTTGTATCATTTCCGGAATCATCATAGTCAGCAGAAACACTTCCAATTTCCTAACCTCACTATCATCCATTTTCTTTACAAATTTCTGAAAATGGCAGTAAACCCAAGAAACATGGCTTCCCTGTCTCCCAGTCAAGTCTTCTGCTCTTGCCTCACGGCAGTCATTTAGAGCTGCCCTCCAAGTAAAAGTATGTTGACAAAAGGGAGAAATGATATTCAAATTCCCAAGGGTATTGTAGACTTTTAAATGACACAGTCAAGATTTCATTTTGAACTTAAGACCAAACAAGGGCATCCACCATTATGAAAGGGACCAGTTTCCATAGTAATTAAGATCAATAAGAATATATCTTTCTTAACCTTCAGAAGGAGCAGGGACTCAATTTTGTCACTTATCAATAATCTCAATAAACATATCTATATCATATCTATCATATGTCATCTATCTATCTATCTGTCTGTCTGTCTGTCTATCTATCTATCTCTATCTATCTATCTATCTATCTATCTATCTATCTATCTATCTATCTAATCTGTGACAGAGAGATAGGTATATGGGCATGCCAGGACCTCTTGCCTATGCAAACTCTAGACACATATTCTGGTTTCTCTTCAGATCGTATAAATCTTTAGCCTTTTACAAACTCTAGATACATGTACCACTTTGTGTATCTTGCTTTATTTGGGTATTGGGGAATTGAACCTGGAATGGCAAGCTTTGAAAGGAAGTGTCTTTAACTGATGAGTCCTCTCCCAGCTCTCTCTCTCTCTCTCTCTCTCTCTCTCTCTCTCTGACCTCTATATGTATATATGAAAAATTATTCTATAAAATTGTGTAAAACATCTGGGTGAAAGACATTCTGAAATTATTTGATATCTAAACTTAGAGACATGATTCTTCAATATATTATTAATAAATTCTTTAATGAACTAGTGAAATTGGAATCTCCTCTTCGTTTTTACTTAAGTGCAGTCAAACAATAACTCAAACATCAAAACAATGCTCAATAAAATATTCAGGTACATTGTATATCTAAATTTTGCATAAAAAGGAATTGCATTGATTATATTCTCTGACACAGACCCAAGACAATGCACTTCTACCTGCTCCTGGTTGATGCTAATGGTGTCTGTCCAGAATCCACTCTAGGGAGCAGGGCACAGAGAGAGGAGTCCTGACCTTCCTGTAATGCATGCCTACTTTTCAAAAGTTTAAAGTTTTCTGAAGTTTGAAATGGACCAGTGAGGTCAAGGGTTCTTGACCCAAAAGTTCCTTAATAGAGCAGAAGAGGAAGTTCATTTCCTGATCTGTCAATCTGAGCATGTCGTTCAGGGAACTAAGCAGGATCGACCTTTCATTCTTGAACTCTATGTCCTCTGCCTACCCTGTTGGTCTATCATTGACTCTACTGATTTCCTCCTCTGAAAAGATTAGTTACCAGTTCAGTTTTAATGCTTTATCCACAGGAATCTTACTTTAAAAGAGGCATATGCCTCATTGACAGTTTAGCAGAACATGATCACTTTTCAATAGATTCTGAGAATCATTATCATCAGTTATCTATTAAGAGTATAAGTAACAGCCTGATATAGTGTGTGGTGTTGCTTTCTTCTAGATGTTTCAGAAACATGTTGTCAGATTAAATGATTACTGGGTTCCTTGGTCACCCATACATTGATACCGTTGTTGAAAAAATAGTACATTTTGGGTAATTGAGAGTAGAGATGGATAAGAAATAAGTAATGTCATTGAGAGGTGGTTCATTCTGGAAATAAATTTCAACCAGAGGTAACTGGGGTCTTTAAAGTTTTGGTTCAAACACCATATACTGGCTACTATGGCCGTGCTTGAGGTCATCTCCATCATAGTAGAATATTGCTCAGAAGTATGATTAGGGTAAAGGATTTTAAATCTGTAACTCATACTTTGATATCATTTTAATATTTTCCATTTCTAGTTAATATTCACTTAAGCATTTCTACCAATCTATTCTTTTTTGTGTGGGCATTTATTCTTGAAAGATTAACTGTCCCTCTGGGACAATTTTCCATCTGATTGAA
>PVHP010013635.1:0-40636 GCA_004024765.1 Zapus hudsonius
GACACTCAAGGGCCTGGGAGGGACAGGATAGACACGCGGAACACGCAGAGGGAGGGAACCCGAGGGAAGCCGGCAGAGGCTGAGGAAAAGCCTCTGTCAGCCGGCAGGCTGAGGCTGCTCTGGCCGGGCTTGCCGGTTCGTGACAACTCACTGCCTCTGGTGAGTACGGTCCTCGATGGAAGCTTCCACTGGTGAGAATTGTGTGCTGGGAGGTATCTGCGGCTCAGAGCGTGGCTGCAGCTTATGTCCTCGACCTGGATCTCTGCTGAAAACCCTGACCCTTGTTTCCCGAGGGACGTGGCGTGTCTGCTAGTCAGCCATCTTGCTGGAACAAGTTATTTAAAGTGGTTTTATCTTTTTTTAAGTGCAAGAACATTAGACAAGAGGAAGTTTCTGAATTCCTTGATTATGCTAAATTCTCTTCATTCTCAACTGGATTCAGTCCATAAATGTGAAATTCTTTTTAATCAGATAATTTGGAAATGGGATTAGAAAATGAGAAATTTCAGGAAACACTTGGGAAGCACACATGATATTTACAAAGTACTTGGAATGAGATAAGTTGGATTTACTGGATGTCTGGACTAGGAGCAAGGCACTTGTGCTCTTTCCTCTTTAATGTACTGGTGGTGCAATTAGTTATCTGTGTAAAACAGACACATCTCTTTGTTCTCAATTTCCTCATGTGTAAAAAGAGGAAAATCTGTATGATTTTGCAAATTCTTTGAGTTTCCAAACTTTATTTGGTCCTTGGATTATTAGTTCACAGGCCAATCTAAACTATTTGTAAAAGCACAGTTATAAATCAAATTAGTCATTAAGTAAAATTATAAATTAAAACTTAAAAAAATAAATAAATAACTTTAAAAAAATTGTAAATATATAGTTATTGTCCATAATGAGTTACATTATTTAGTGGGCAAACAATGAGTTATCCCCCATTCCCCAATGCCCCTCCTCCCAATAAAAACCTTTTAAGAGTGTTGCCAGGTTCCTATCTGAAGTGATTTGGTTGAAATCCTTTAAGGGGAGATTGAAAGTAAGTTAACTGCCACATTCTAAGTTTGTAGTCAAAATTACAATATTCTTCCTCTTTTGCTTTCATTCATTTTTTTCTTTAAGAAAGATTTGTATAAATTATTTAGAGATCCTCATTGTAACATATATGTATACATTTATATGTGTATATTTGTTAAGGGGTGTCTGGAGAGTACAGGAAAGAGCCCTTGAACCCCAAATCCTATGTTTGTGCTTGTATTTAACCAAAGAACTGGGCAAACCAAACTGAGAAGGATAATTATTCAATTATTATATTTACTTAGGGGAGTATAAAACCAAGGAAAGAAAACTGGATACCAACAAGTGGTCTGAGAGCCCATGTGGTAGGCCTGGAAGAAATAAGAAAAGAGATTTAGAGAGGAAATTAAACAAAGTGCCAAGAGCTTCTGCCATGTGGAGGGCAGTAGGGCAGTAGAGAGGGGCCACGGAGGTTCTCCTCTTTCCTCAGCCCAGCTGGGCTGAGACCAGGGAAGACTTCCCAGAACGTGGATGTTCAGAAGTAGTGAACAGGCAACCAAGAGAGCCCTGGTAAGGGTCTGTCTATAACCTTATAGTAGTGGGCTTTGCCTTCAGGCTCAGGAAGAGGCCAGCCATGATGCCAAGTTCTGAGCTTGACCAACCACAATGCAAGGATTAGATTTAAATTCTAGGAAGCGGGACCCCCCTCCCAGGAGGAGCTCAGGTGTGGAAAACAGGTCTAGGTAAGAGATACAGAGAAGCCAAATTTTCTCTGGCAAAGTGGAGACTGCCAGGATAGAATGCTCAGGTGCCAGTCACCCTAACTGTCTCATATTTATGGAGAGAGAAATTGTATGTAATAATCAACAAATTGCTAATGAGTTGACATTTTTTTATCATCTTTGTCATCTCATCTGTCAGTAATCTATCTACTTCAGCAGCATTTTACATCATATGGAAGAGGTTGCAACACACTTTTCACTTTCATTTAACATATCTCTTTTCTTTAGGTTGTTATTTAAGACATGGTCTGATGTAGCACAGGCTGGCCTTGAACTTCTGATCCCTCTTAGCCTCTCTAGAGCTGGGATTACAGATGTGTACCACCACAACTGGCCACTTAACATGTTTTGATGCTTTTTGTGTACCAGTATATCTGGATTATTTGCTGACTATCCCATGGTCCTCTATTTATTCATTCCTCCTCTTAGAGACTTAAGTTGTTTGTAGTATTTTTCTATATAAGTTTTGTCATGCTTGAATTATCTTTTCATATTATTTTAAGTATTTTATTTGTTTCCATTTTATCTCTATTCTTAGCATCTTCATTATAGTTTCTATGTTGTTTTGTGGTTTCCTTAGAGCTTAGAATATACATTTACAGCTAACCTCCCTTCTCTTTCAAATAACACTATACTACTTCATAAGCAGCAAGTACCAGACAGTAACAAAATACCCAAATTTTTACTTTCCTTCTCTTGAGTCATTTCTGGTTTTCATTTCACTTATGCATATGTATATATAACCAAATATGTTGTTGAAATTATAATTTTCAGTTAATCATCATAAGTATCAGATGATTTTAAGAGTAAGAACAATAAAAATTCTTTTCACTTTCACTAACTTCTTTTTTCATTTTCTTCCTTTTTTAAAAAAATATATTTATTTATTTGGGTGGGGGGAAAGGAAAGCAGGGTGAGGGAAGGAGAATGGGCACTCCATGGCCTCTTGCCACTGCAATGAACTCCAGATGAAAGTGCTAATTCATATATTTGGCTTTCATGGGTACTGGGGAATTCAACCCAGGTTGTCAAGCTTTATAAGCAAGTACCCTTAACTTCTGAGCCATCTCTTCAGTCCCATTTTCTTCTTGACATAGGCTTGAGGTTTTGGCCTATACAAATTTGTTTCTTTATAAAGAACTTCTTTTAACCTTTCTTGCAGGCAAGTATACTAGGTCGGCTTTTGTATCATTGACCAAATAGTTGATAAAAACAATTTAAAGAAGTGTGGTAATTTGAATGTAAATATATGTTCCCTATAGCCTGAGGTGAGAGGGATTAGGAGAAAGACCCTCCCACAGGTAGATAGGAATGTGGCCTCAGACAGATGACCTCATGATAATGTGACATTCCCAGGCCAAGGTTTGCCACTCCCCCCCCAGAAAATCCTTAAAAGTCCGTGCCCCCGGGGCTTTGGCCTCCTTCTTCTTTTGTCTGGACGGCAGGCCAGGAGGTGCTCAAAACCGGGCTGGTGAGTGTACCCCTCCCCCCTCCCTGATCTCGTGATCAGGGAGTGGGGGGAAGGGAGAATTTCTTCAACATGGGTGCTACTCCTTTTCTTAACTTTTGGTGAATTTATGCTACTTTCTGTATGTTTTTATGATTTGTTGGGTGATTTTATGCACTTCCCTGTAAACTCACAGACCACGCGGCGGCTGGTCGACCCTTACATCCCATATTCCTTTTCCCAATTAATCAAGTTCAGAATAAATGTGTAATTAAGAATTATCCTGGTCCCTGTGTATAATTCTTTGTACATCGGAGGACACGAACTCGGAGGGGGGGGGAAGGGAGGATTCCAAAATGCTCTCTCTCTCTCCCCACGCGTTGCTTACAAATAATAATTATTAGCAACCCGTATCAGAGGGTTTTTTTCTTTTTTTATTATCCATAATTAGATACATTGAATGAGCAAATAATGAGTTGATAACCCATTTCCTCAATTTTCCTCTTCCCTGTCCGCAGTCTGCTGGATATCCTTTTCCATGGGTAGTCTGGATCAGTCCATGTAGTAGAGGGTTATGGATACCTAGGAGTCAACCCAGTTCCACCCCCCCTTTGTATGTTGTTACTGAGGGGATCAATGTCTCTTGGAGTTCTTCCCCACCGTGGTTCTTACAATTTTTCCTCCCCTCTTCTGCTCAGTTCACTGAGTCATGGTGGGTGAGTATTAAGGCTGCTTTATTGTTGAGGTCTTAGGGGGTCTCTGTCCTTCTGCTTTAGGTTGTGTTGAAAATGTTGGTGTCTGTCTGGCTTATCCTGTGTTGATTGACTGGCTGTGGTTGTGGCTTTCTTGCTTATCCCACCACTTTCTGTGGGGTTCTATATGGATCCTTCATGGAAGATCTGGTGTGGCTCATCTCTTGCCCAGATGTCAGCTATCAGTCTGCAGTTTGTTGGTAGGGTTGGAGGATCCATAGCTCTCTCTCTGCATTCTGAAAAATAAAAACAGAATCTCCATCGGAGAGTGAGATCAATATACATTAACTTAGATACACATTTCTCTCCCAGTAGGCAGTGTGTTCAGCCTACTCATGGTGGCTGACTGCGTTTCATGCCAGTGGTCTCTGTTTAATCCAGGTGTCGTTGACCAGTTTCCCCTGGCAGCTTATGCAATGCCTTTCAGCACTGCACTAACTACCATCTGGGGGCTGGTTACCATTCTGGACCTCGTAGGGTCTCTCGATGCTGATAGATGGCTTTCCATGGTTTTTTTAGCAATAGGATCTTGCCTCATAGCCTAAGGTATTTTTGATTAAGCTAGCAACTTAATTCTTCAGTAGCCTGTTGGAAGGTGTATCTTAAGTAGAGCCCTAAGCGTATTTTTAGGCAGTTTGAATTCTGGCTATTCAAATTTTCTGGCTGTTTGCTGATGTCTCTGCTTGGATCTATGGAAGTGAGTCAACTTCTTTCACCATTGATAGTATTTCCCCAGGATTCTGTAAGCCTGAAATAAACCCTTTCCTTTTGTAAGTTGCTTTTGGTCAGATGTTTGTGAACCAACACGAAGCAAAATTAGTACCTAGAAGCAGGGCGCAATAGCTGTGATGAATCTGACCATATAGTTTTTTGTCCTTCGGAACTTGTATGCTAGAGGAATTTGGAAGCATTTTGTACTTTGAATGGAAAAGCCTGGCAGAGATTGATGGACTATTTTGGTAAGAGTTTGAAAATGCTGAATGCAGAGGAAATTGTGGACTGTGAAGGCTTGGCTTATAAACTTTTAAATGGGGAGATGACTTTGTTCGACTGGGCTACTGGCATAAAGTCTGACTATGTTTTTTTACTCATGCCCAGAGAGTTTGATCAACATTGAATTTAAAAGTAATGGACTGGTGTGCTTTGCGGAAGGTAGAGAACAGAAACATATCAAAGATGTACAGTTTATCACAGGAAAAATTCCTGCAAGTTACTGGCTCTGAGACTAGTTTTAGGTTACTGAAGCTGCAGTTGTTAAGCAGATTACCGCTGTCATGGTTTGATCCAGGTGTTCCCACTAACAAATGAATGTGTGCTCAATGATCCATCCTCAGCTGATAGCAGTTCGGGAATTACAACCTCGCTAGACCTGTGTTGTTGGAGGCGGGCTTTTGGGGTTATAAGCCAGCTTTCCCTTGCCAGTATTTGGCACACCTTCCTGCCTCTGTTTGCAGTGCTATGGCAGAGGTGATGTCCACCCCTCTGCTCATGCCATCGTTTTCCCTGCCAGGATGGAATCTCTCCTCGAGTCCGTAAGCCTAATAAACCCATTCCTCCACAAGCCGCTTTTGCTTGGGTTCTTTCTGCACAGCAACTAGAATGTTGACCGCAACCACCATTAAGGGTGAGCCAACTGCTTTGCATTGGAAAAATGGAAAAGATGCCTCAGGGTGAAAACCATGCATAGAATGCTCAAATGATTAAAAATAAAAATACAAATTCTTTTGCAACAAAGGGACTTAAAGGAAGAATTCTGAAGGTCAAGATTTATTTCCCCCTCTCTGTTAACAAATTTGGTAGTCTGCTTCAGACTGAGATGGAATAGGTGAAAGCTAGCTTATTTAGGCAGGGACTGAGGACCAGAAGGAACTAGGAGATGCTGTCAATCTACATGCCATCTCTCCTGGCAAAACTAGAACTTGTGTCTGACCAAGACTAATCTATACCACCACCTGCTATACAGAGTCCAACACATGACCCCAGCCCCAGATGTAGGTGGACTCATTTACTCACTAATCCGATCTTTCCCCTGCCTACCTATAAAAGTGGCTTCTCCTCTTTCTGAGACCCTCACTCCCTTGCTTCCAGTTTTTCATCCTCTGTGGCCTAGACTCCCACATGAGTTTTTGGTTCCTTTCCCCACATAAGCCTGTCTCATATATCCTCCACTTGTGTATTGACCACTGGTTTTAGCATGTGGGTGCCCTCTCTAACTTTTCATTTACTTCCTTCCATGGCAGATGCCTTGTGTGTCACTCTCCCTAGCTCTTCATGTGCTCAGCAGCCACACACCCATGGCTCCTTTCTAATTTCTCTTTTAAAAGCCTCAGTTTCTCCTAAATGATAAACTACTTTCCATGTGCCCGTGGCTAGTCCAGTTTCTCTTTAAACTTCCATCTATCTTAAATATGTTTTCCACATAAAAACGTGTTCTGGCCTTCCTTCTCAGATACCAGTTCCTCTTAAACAAACTTCACAATTTGTGATTTCTCCCCAAATAAACTCAGTAATTCATAATTTGTATTTGAATCCATCTTTATTATTATTCATTAAAGATTAGGAAAGAACCCAAAACTTGAGATTCATAAATCTGGGGTGTAAGGACTGAGCTGGGGGTTAGAATTTAGATAACGCCCAGCAAAAATTCCAATGTACCTCAAAATTTAAGGAGTACCCGAATTCTTGTCTACAAAGTTAAAGAATTAAAATCATAAACAATAAGATATTAAAGTATAGTGGGAGACTTTATTATTTAAGGGAACATGGGGAGTTACAGAGTTCTCCAGCCACCAGTGTGGGGAGAATATATGGGAGAGATTTTAATAAATCTGAGCTGCTCAGCCAAACAAGCAGAAGAAAAAAAGATACCAGAGGACCACCATCATGAGAGGGAAAGATTTATGTGGAAAAGAATCCTGAGCCCCCCAGGGTAAGGGGCCTTACCTGGAAAATGAAGGCCTCCTAGGACGCCATGTAGAAAAAGATTGGCCTTTCTTCTAGGGAAGCTTTTTAAAGTAAGAGAGACAGCTGATTGGTCTATACCTGACCAATCAATTTTTGCATCTAAGTTTGAGCTCTGGCTAGAGATACTTCCCAATCAAGGGGAGGGGGCCCATGGAGTTTGCCTGAACTGTCATGGGGGACCCCTGAACCCCCAAAATCCTGTATCAATACTATTGAGTATAACAAATGGTAGAAAGGATCATTGAATATGAAACATGGTTCCAGAAGCTGCTGCTGAGATGTGCCATGTGAAAGCAGGCTATATGGAGGCCCTATAAGGCCATTGTATGGAGCTCTGAAGTTAAACCTCAATTTGCAATGTAGACCTAAACATGTTTTGGAGATACCAGAACTGCCAGCTGGAGGTGCAGATTTGGCCAGAGTCTTCCATCGCTGGTTGTGGTTGTTGAACTTGAACTGCGGATGTTTGATGTTCACCTGCTGGTTATTGTTTGTGTTGGTCCAATCTCTCCTTATTATGTCTTTTTACTATGTGCAATTGTGTGTTGGGAGACAGGGGTAGAATGTGGTAGTTTGAATATGAATGTTACCCATAGCCTTATTGAAAAGGCTGCTTTTCCCCCATCGCCCCAGTGCATTGTTTGGCAAAAATTAGGTATCAATAGTTCTCTCTCTCTCTCTCTCTCTCTCTCTCTCTCTCTCTCTCTCTCTCTCTCTCTCTGTGTGTGTGTGTGTGTGTGTGTGTGTGTGTGTATGCGTTTCTAGGTTTCATCTGGTCTACATTTTTCTTTTTGTTCTAGTACCGTGTTGTCTTTATCTCCATAGCTCTGTAATATAGTTTCAGGTTAAATAATGTGATGCTTTTAGTTGTGTTATTTCTGTATAAATTTTTTAGCTGTACATTGTCTTTTGTGTTTCCATTTAAATTTTAGGATTGTTTTTTCTAGTTCTGTGAAGAATATTATTGAAATTTTGATGAGGACTACATTGACTCTGTAGATTACTTTTTGTAATATGACCATTTTTGTTATATTAATTCTGCCAACCCAGGAGCATGGTGGGTCTTTCTGTCTCAATGTCTTCTTTAATTTCTTCCTTTAGTGTTTCCTTGTAGAGGTCTTTGACCTCCATGGTCAAGTAGGCTTATTCCTACTTTTTTGAGGCTAGTATAAGTAGGGTATTTTTCTTGATTTATTTCTAAGCAATTTCATTATTGATGTACATAGATAGCTTTCATATCTTTTAAGGAGAATTCTGATGTAATTTACTTCTTTGCTTTTCATAGGTGATGTGGTAGAGATGGCATGTCTTGAGGTGGGCAGTCAGTTATCTCCTTAATGATACATCTTAGCTCTCCTCTATTTTCTATGCCAGCTGTAAAATAAAGTGGGTTCTCCAACCAAGAGCATGAATAGCTTGGGTTAAAGGGGTTACACAAAGTTATTTGACAGGTTTTTGTTGTACAAGCCCACTCTTCTTATCAGGGAACAGTGGGGGCTTTTCTCTGAAGCATGGGTTTTCTGACTATGGGATTCTATGGCTTATAGTGCCAGATATGAGTTCTCTCTCACTGAATGGGTCTCATGTCCAATTTGAGAATCGTTGGTTACCCACAGAGGCTGTGTGCCACTATTGCACAAATGTGAACTTGTCCACCTGGTTGATTTCATAGTCTGCAGGGTACCCTCCTTATTCATGCTGTTGGTGACCATTTTCTCCCAGCAGCCCCCATAGGGCTTCCTAGCACTATGAGGACTAGCCAGGTGGGAGCTAGTTTCCCTTTCAGTTCCAGCATGGTAGTCCAGGGTCCTGCGACCACGGCCTGTAATAGGGTCTTAACTTTTAGCTCTGGCAGGTAAGCAAGTGTTTTGGCAATGGCATTGTTTTGGGGACCTCATAGGTCTCCTTGGCCAACAGCTCACTGTGGGGACAACCCATTCTGGGCCTAGGAATTACTGGCCAGAGCCCATGATTTTAAGGTTAAGCCTTTTCTACCTACTGTCCGGACTGTTCCTCCACCCCCTTTATTTATTATTTTATTGAATGCTAGTCAGAATGACGATTTCTATGGAATTCATTCATGTTGTCTTAACTTTTGTGTAATTCCCTCCCTACTCACCCTCTCTACCCCTATCCCTCCATACCTCTCCCATCCCCAATATTCTGCCCTTCCCTAACCTGTCAGGTAACTCTTTCTCTCTTCTCTCCCTATTTCTTCTCTCTACTGGTCTCATTCTAGTTTTACGCTCATAATCCTGATGCTGAGTACTATTTGCACTCATCTCTAATTGATCCCAGTTAGAAACCATAGATGAGAGAATACATGAGCCGTTTGTCTTTCATTTTTTCCTTCCAAGTGCTGGGATGATAGTCACAAGCCACCATGTCCAGCTCTTTGAGTCTTTATTTCAAGTGGTTTCATTGGATTTTTTTAAAATTTATGATCACTTAGAATTTTTTTAAGTTTTTTTTTTTTTTTTTTTTTTCGAGGTAGGGTCTCGCTCTAGCCCAGGCTGACCTGGAATTCACTCCGTAGTCTCAAGCTGGCCTCGAACTCACAGCTGGCCTCGAACTCACAGCTGTCCTCCTACCTCTGCCTCCTGAGTGCTGGGATTAAAGGCGTGTGCCACCACACCTAGCTACACTTAGAATTTTTGATGTGTGGATTACTGTCATAATTTTTTCTCTGAAAATTTCCTCAATTGCATCCTAAAGGATCTAGTGAAATCCTTTTTAATTTATTTAATTATACATGCAGATTCTATAAAACAATAAAAGGAAAATAAGAAGTTTTCAAGAAGTTTAATTTGGGATATGATCTCCTCTGGGAAAAACACAAGATGTACCCACAGTATATAGGTAGTATTTAATTTTTGAAATTGCTTTCTGAACTACTGTATTTTGTTCTATTAAAATTCTTTACTGCTGTATGTGGTGGCGCACACCTTTAATCCCAGCAAATGGGAGGCAGAGGTAGGAGGATTGCTGTGAGTTTGAGGCCAGCTTGGGCTATAGTGAGACCCTCCCTCGAGGAAAAATAAAATCTTTATATATGGCGTGTTATATATTTTTTTTTCTGTTTCATGAAAAATTTATAAACTCAAAATGAGAAAGAAGAAAAGCACAGAGGTTAAAAAGAAACAGATGAAGGTGTCCCCAGAATTCAGATTTTATTGTAAGACCAGATGCTCCTGTCTCTGCCTCTCCTTATACTGTAGGAATGTTAAGACTACAGATTCCTGCAGGTGCCTGTAATGTCAACATTCCTACTGTACAAGTAGAGGCAGAGACAGTAGCATCCCAGAAACTTGCAGGCCAGCTAGCCTGGCCTATGTAGCAGTGAACAATAAAAGATCCTTCCTCAAGGAGGAAGGCAGTAACCAATGTGAGGTTATCCTCTACCTTCTATATGTGTGCTTACACACACACACACACACACACACAAAGAACAATAACAAAATTTATCTGGTGGGCAAAATATATTGTGAAAAAGAAGGAAAATCCAAAATATTTGCAGTTAATGTGGTGGATAACTATGTAAGGTTTTTGGCGGTAAAGTTGTATGCTAGCATGTGGGATGGATTGGAAGAAGAAGCCTTTGGACACTAAGGTACTGATCTAAGCTATCAGTTTGAGAAGTAGAACTAGATTGTATAGAAAGGAGGATCTTTTTCTAAAGACCCTCAAATAGAGAATCTCCAAGGCTTGCTGGTTGATTGAATGTACTCGGTATGAGGAAAAGAATATTTAAAATAGCTAGTTTTCTGACGAATATGGAATTATTCCAATAAGAAATTGTGAGAAGGTTGTGTTTGACATTGAACATACAGCAATCATGACATTGGTACTTTCATTGCATTGGTATAGAGGTGTTTATAGGTCCATGTTTGTGGTGGGAGTTGAGATTTGGGGGTTGTCCTCATAATTTCTCATACCCTCCTTAGATTGATATAGCTGGGAAGTCAGATCTCCCTCCCTCCCTCCCTCCCTCCCTCCCTCCCTTCCTTCCTTCCTTCCTGTTTTATTATATGGGTCTCTGTAGTAGGTCATAAATTCTGTGACAAGAAAGGTTTTCATTATATTTCCCCAATTACTAAAACCCTAGCAGTTAGAACAGTTTTCAGAAAATAAAACTATATATAATTCAATGAATGATTGACAGTAGAGCGGTGGGGGCTTAGAGGATGTCTGCCTTCAGAAGTGGGAGAAATATAACTCAACTAAGTAGCTGATATAGAAGGAAGATCAGAAATGAATAAGGTCTTTCAAGCCCATTTCTTTGCTATCAAGGTAGATAGCTTTTTGCCGTTTGGCTACAATGGATAATTAAAAATAACATTTGTTGAGTCAAGCAACTTTCATTTGAAAATACTACTTCATCTATTGCTAAATTAAGACTTAAATTTGATTTTTTTTCATGTTTAGTAGAAGAAATAGAATGATCAGTTTCCAGGGAGCCCAGAAGACTCCTTTCATGTGGCTGATACATTCTCATCTTGAGATAAAACCTAGTCAACAGTTCAGAGCAGTTCAGTTATTTTTGTCTTCTATTACAAATAATAATAAGAAAAACCTTTGTTATTTATCAGATTCCCAACAGAATTGATCAACAGCAGATTAACAAGGTGAATTTATTGCTGTACTAAAAACGGACAGCTGTCAGTATGAGAATCTTGTCACAGGATTCTGTGTTCTCAAAACAGAAGTTGATTTACTCCTTGCATGAGGCTTCCTGTGTACCAGGAACTCTATCCTGAAAGAGCCTGGATGTCCCATATATTTTGGACACTAGAAGCTTTCGAAATACCAGAGGGTGAGTGGATCAACAGCCTCTGTGCGGTCTTACCCAGACATTTTGGAAATCAAACCCAAAAGTCAAATAAGCACCAAATTTTGACAAGTAGAAATAATTTAGTAATTATATTAGGTTGGAAAGCAAATAATAGCACAGTCCTAACAAAGCAAACTCGGAGCTCTGTACAACAGTGTGGTATTTTTTAAATTACCAGTTTTTGTTGTTGATCTATTTTATTTCAAAGGAACTGTGATCTCAACTAAAGATGTAATGCTTTCGTACTGTTGGGAGTCGATGAGTTGGTCACAATAGGTTTATTAGCTTTCTGTCAAAAGATGTTTATGAAGTATTAGGATGTAACTAAAACCACAAAAGGAATTTATTTCATCCACACAGAAAAAATAAAAATAAAGATCCTTGTTTCCATATTAGCAATTTTTTTCTACGAAGGGTACTGATTAGGTGATCAAAAAGCTTCTCTTGTCTGTTTCTTTAGTTTGTGAGCATGTGGAAAAAACCACTAATATTAGTTACAGTAAACTCAAAGCACATAATTAGAATGTTACAAGAAGGAAAGGAAAATGAAGTCATGTGAAGATGAAGGCTGAATTGTACTGATTGAGTTTGGACAGGCCCCCATGCTGCCCTTGATTGAAGCACTAAGCCAGGATGTAACTGTTAGAACACTCCTAATAGAAGTGAAAATTATTTGTGTGATTTGTGAAGTTGTGTCCCCTCATTGTAGTCTAATGTTTTTTAAAAAAATCAGATGTTGAGAATAACTATGATTTTTTTTTAATTTGTAAAAAACTACACTTTTGTGAGGGAGGGGGAAGGAGTCGAGTGGATCTAAATGGCATTATTCTTAACCTTTATAAATATGGTGAAACCCAGACTATTCATTAACATTTATAGTGGGCAGCTTCTAAGGGTTTCTGGGGCTCAAACATGCTGCTGATTTCCTGGTATTTTATCTTGTTTCTGGATTGATTTTCAATTTCAGATTGGGTATCTTTTAATTTCTTTTAAATAACAAAATTTGCATTTATTTAAACACTTAAACCCAGGAGCAGGAGTCATTATTTGAATTTGTAATTAGGACTTCTGTAGTTACATTTATTGAGGAAATTTTTGGCTGATTTAAATTCATGTGCATATTTAGAGATCTTTTTTAAAGTTAAAAATAATATCTCCCTTCCCTTTCTTCCTGTGAAACAGAGCTTCTTATATTCTATAATATTTATTTACAAAGATGTAAAACAAGTGACTATCCAGCTGAAAGGAAAAATGACATCGAAATTTAGGGAAAAGTGGTCTGACTTGGAGCAGATCCTACTAAGCAATCTCTCAAAAGAACAGAGAGCCAAACACCACATATTTTCCCTCATATGCAGCCCTTAACCAAGCTAACCGTAAACTCTACGCAGACTAGTAGAAAGAAGTGAGAGGTTATGAATGAGGGGAAAGATATGGGGGGAGGGGAATGGCTTAAGTATGAGGCTAAACCAAATTGGGTTCAAAATCATAAAATCCTCACATACATAATGTAACCTATTGAGTAATTAGTGGGCGTCGTCTGGCAAGAGGGGCCATGAGTAGTAGGGGAGAGAGCCTATAAACCTGTGAAAAATTTATCCTATTAATATAGAAACCTGTATTGAAGGAATCCAACTCAAATACCAATTTACTGACAATAAATAAAACTGCTGCTTTATGTGATTACTGTTGGAACAATGGCATTTTAAATAAAGATAGCCTTTTCAGCACATTATCTTGGGAAAACTGGAGAAATACATATTGAAGACTGAAGTAAAATCAATATCTCTCACTTTGTACAAAATTCAACTCAAAATGGATCCAAGGACAACCCCTGTGGTGTGTTCCTATCATTCCAGCACTGGGGAATGGATGTGGGAATATCAGAAGTTTGAGGTAAGTTGAGGCTAAGCTAGGCTACATAAGACCCCCCTCCAAAAAAGGATCAAAAGAATTAATGTAAGACAGGAGACTTGGTGCCTCCTAGAAGTAAACACAGGGGAAATCTAGTTCTTGGATAGGCAATGATTTCAGATATAGAGTCAGCCTAGGGGCTCAATAAAAAGTGAATAAGGAAATCGGTGTGTTGTGTGTGTATGTGTGTGTACATGTATATGTATATACACACATATATTTTTTATATACATATATACATACAAACACACAGTACAGGAAGAGGTGGCAGAAAGAATGTAAGAGCCAAAGGAAGAGTGCTCACAATTTATATATACATATAAATGTGTGTGTGTGTGTGTGTGTGTGTGATTTGTAGGAAAATGGATACAACTGGATATCATCGTGTTCAGTGAGATAGGCCTGACTCAAAGGTCAAGTACAGTGTGTTTTCTCTCACATATGGGCAGGAGAAGGGAGTCTGTACCAGGGGCAGACAAGAGATTAGAGGGAGGACAGACATGATGAAAGTACATCACAGTGAAACTCAACCATGTGTATTAAAATGCCCTGAATATAACATTTGTATACAGTATATACAATATAATAAAATAAACATTTTGGTCAAGTGCCTTAACCACTGAGAAATTTCTCCAGCCACCAGCAATAAATATTTTTAAGCAACTACCTATGAAAAGCATCAAGATAATTGAAGAAATTTTATTGGATTTGATAATTTGAATTTCTATGAATAGTTTTAGGTGTAATAATATTGTGGTTTAGGTAGAATAATATCCTTATGCATGTGTGATGTCATCTACAGCATTTAGGATAAGAGTCACAATGATTAAAACTTCCTTTAAAATGGCTCAAAAATGTGTGTGTATGTGTGTGTGTGAAAGTAAACACAAATTCAGTGACATTGGAGAATCTAGGCGAAGAGTGTGCACTTTTCATACTTCAGCTTCCTGATTATTTAAAACTTAAAATCCAAGTGAAATATGTAATAGCAATAATATGATTTTTGAACATATTTTAGGTTTTTTACAAACCTTTGTATTCTTTTCTTAACATTTTTATTGACAACTTCCATAAATATAAATAATATAATATAATTATAATCCCTTTTCACCATTCTCCCTTCTCCCTCTACCAATCAATCCCCTTCCACTGAACCCCTTCTTTCCATGCAATCTCCTGTTTTGATGTCATTATTTTTTTCCTCCTATTATGCAGGTCTTGTGTTGGTAGCATCAGCCCCTGTGAAGCTATGAATATCTAGTCCACTTTGTGTCTGGAAGACAGCATTGTAAGCACTCTTTCCCTTCCTTTGGCTTTCACAATGGTGCCTGAGCCTTAGAGGGTGTGATGGAGATCTCATTAGTGCTGAACTGTTACTTATCAGCATTTGAGTGAGTTTTGAGTCATCCCAGTGAGCCCAATCATCTGAAAAGGGAAGTTTCTCTCATCAAAAGTAAGAGAATATTAGTATATGGGCATCAACATAAGTATTTAGAAGGCATTTCAGTGGGTATAATATATCCATTCAGCCAGACAGTGGTTGAGTCCCCACAAGGGCTTATGATTTCTCAAGCATTTAGGTTTTCATTACCATGCAAGAATTCCCTCCCATGGACAGGGCCTCAAGTCCAATCAGTTGGTTTACATACTACTGTTGCACCAGTTGGTATATTTGGCCTGGCTGGCCATTGTAAAGATTGCAGAGTCCACTGCGAGCTAAGACCATTGATGACTTTTCTCCCTCAACAGCTGCAGAGCTCTGTCATAATCTAGACTATGAAAGCTAGTCAACAGGGAAGAGGCATCTAGTTCAGCTACAGCTTGATTTTTCAGTGACCTACAGCCCAAGCTTGTGGAGTCTTCATCAGTAGAGTTATCATCCAGTTCTAGTGGGCAACCAAGAAACTTGCTAATACCCTGTAATGTTTTGGGGGGCATCAGGAACCTCCCTAGCCAACAACTAGCTGGAAGATATTTCCACCCCTGACACTGAAATTTTTCTAGTAATAATCTGTGGCTTCTGGGTATACTATTTACCTCCACAAACTACCAAACTCACTCTTTCCCTTTCCTTTCCCCTTTCTTCTTTTTCTTTTCCTTTTCTTTCTTTCTCCCTCCATCCCCCCAAGGTAAGGTCCTAGCCCAGTCTGACCCGGAACTCACTCTGTAGTCCCAGGCTGGTCTCAAACCCACAGCAATACTCCTATGTCTTCTTTCCAAGTGTTGGGATTAAAGGCATGTGCTACTGTGTCCAGAAAACTCTCTCTTTAACATACATATTATTAAGCTAATGACGAACTAGGCTTTCGTGTGGCTTATTGTCTTTTTTAAAAGTCATTTTGGTGGCTTATACTTAGTTATCACCATTATATTATAGGACTTGAACCTATGGCCTTTTGCTTATTAGCCATGTATCTCCCACTACAGTCTCAAACAAAAGAGAACAGATAATTCTGCTTTGCTTATCTCACAGAGTCCCACTTGGTAAAGTGAGATCAGGTATATAAAAGTTGAATAATTCTCCCCAACCAGTTAACTGTACAATTCTTTGTGAAATATCATGTCTATGCTACTGTGGTATCATGGCCTTGATACCTCACCTGGTCCTTCTGTCAAGCTCCACCTCCCCTGTGCTGGGACAATTAACAAAATGATTTTATAAAGGATAATTTAATATAACTTGATATCGATGGAGTGACAGAAACGGAATTTATTGATTCTGTGTCTCCCTTGCTTTCGTTAGTGCCAAAATAAAGGTGTGGAGGTGTTATTTCATGTCTGCTCAAAATAAGCCTTCACAAGTTTGAAGTATCTTTTAATTAGTTATTTCATTCATTTTCTTCTATTAACCTAAAACTATTCAGCCTACATGGTAGGGGAGAATATCCAAAGACATTGCCCCCCTCAGCAACATCTCACAAGGGGGGGACCTGGCTACCTCCTGTGCTATTCATGACCCCCTGCCCCATGGACTGATCCTGTACACCCACTGAGGAGGATCCCCAGTGGGTTGGGGACAGGGAGGAGAGAAATGGGGGTACCATCATAAGATTTGCTCATACAACATATTTAATAAAGGATAATAAAAATACCAAAAAAATCCAGCCTAGGTTTTCATTTTAATTTGTTAATTACACATAAATATGGTATAATTATAGATTAATTTGAACTTAGAAGAGATGATACTTGTGTTTCAATTACCCAGTTTTCCCAGTGATAACATTTTATAAAACTGTAACATCATAAGTAAGGTATTGTTCTTGACTCACTCCACCAATCTTGTTTAGCTTGTCATAGTTTCCTTTGTTCCTCTGAGTGTGTGTGTGTGTGTGTGTGTGTGTGTGTGCTTGCGCACACGTGTTTTTAGCTCTGTACAATTTTATTTGTTGTTTTTTGGTGGTGCTGGGCATTGAACCCAGGGCCTCATGCATATTAGACACATCCACTGCCACTGAGTTCCATCCTTGATTTTTTTTTGCAATTGTACCGCATGTGTACATTACCCTGTACTACAGTCAAGGTTCTTCCTGTGGCTCCTCTGTAGCTACATCTTCCTCATTTGTACTCATTTGTTCTGCCAGCCGTGCACTCTGAGCTTAACCCTGGCAACTGACAATCATTTGTTGGCATGTGTATGTATGCTGTATGTGTGTTCATTTGTGTGTGGGGGGGGTTGGGCTCACATGTGTCATGATGAGCAAGTAGAAGTTAGAGGACAGCTTTTGGGTGCCAGCCCTTGCTTCCCACCTCATTTGAGCAGGGTATTTCGTTCTTGTTCACAGCTGCACTTGCTGTGACCTTCTTGGAAATTCTCCTGTCTCCACCCCCATCTTATAGCCAGCTTGCTGGGATTGCAGAAGAGTGTCTTGGCTTTCAGCTTTTACATGAGCTCTAAGGATCCAAACTCAGGCTCCTATGCTTGCTTTGCAAGCACTTTGTCCGCTGAGCTATCCCCAAAGCCCTTTTTGGAAATCCTTATATGTGCAATAATACTGAATTTGTCTTTTTGTGAATCACTTATTTAACTTAGAATAATACATTCAAGTTCATCCATGTTTTAGCATAGGTATAATTTCCTGCTTTTTCATGTCTAAATAAGGTTTAATTGTATGTATATACCCCATTTTTCTTATTCATCTGCCAATGGACACTTGGGTTATTTCCTTTGCCATAACAAGCTACCACAGACTTTATGGTTTAAATAAGAAAATTTGTTTTCTCATGTTTAAAAGGCTCAATGTCTGAAATCAAAATATCAACAAGGTTGGTTTCTTCTATGGCCTCTATTCAGTGTGAAGTTGACTGTCTTTATACTATGACTTCATGTGGTCTTTTTTTATTTCTTAAAGCACAAAGCTGTTATTGGGTTAAGCATCACCTTATTGGTGTCATTTAAACTTCTTAAATATTTTGTTCCCAAATAGAGTCATATTATAGGATAATGGGGATTAGAAATTCAAATATTTTGGATATGAACATGTGCCCATAACACACCTTTGACTCTTGTAAAATAGTACTTCTATGAACATTGGTGTACATTGTCTCTTCAAAACTCAGCTTTCACTTCTTTGCAGTATAACTCAGAAGTTATTTTAGAGTTAGAATTTTAGCTAGATCATATCTTAAATTTAAATGGATTTGTGTGTGTTCTAACATAAAGATCCCACCTCAGTTTTTGCCTGTGTATATCCAGTTTTCCTAGCATTCCCATTGGATGGTCTTGACATCCTTGTTTTAAAAATCACTCAAAGAGTCTGTTCTAGGACTTGTTCCATTTCTCTTTATGTCAGTCCTTAGGTCTGCCTGACATTGGTTTGATTGAAATTCAGAAATTTTGAAGCCTCCAACTCTGTTCTTATTTTTTTTCAAGATTATCTTGGCAATTTGTATTCCCTTGAGATTCCATGTGAATTTTAGGATAGAATATTCTGTTTCTGATTAAAACAATCACATAGATATTATTTTAATAGAGATTGCATTAAGCCCAGATTATAACTTTCAGACATGCCTTCTTTCTGTAGGAATTACTCTTTTTTTAGGAATTACATTTTAATAGGGAGCTACATAAACATAAATATATGGTGTCATGGTTTGATCCAGGTGTCCCCCACAAACAAATGAATGTGTTCTGATAGATCGATCTTCAGCTGATGGCAATTCGGGAATTAGAACCTCACTAGAGCTGTGTTGTCAGGGGCGGGCTTATGGGGTTATAAACCAGCTTCCCCTTGCCAGTGTTTGGCACACCTTCCTGCTGCTATTTCCAGTGCTGTGGCACAGGTGATATCCACCCCTCTGCTCATACCATCGTTTTCCCTGCCAGGATGGAGTTTCCCCTCGAGTCCGTAACCCATTCCTCCACAAGCCACTTTTGCTTGGTTCTTTCTGCGCAGCAACTAGAAAGCTGACCTCAACATATGATTTATAGGTTGTTTTTTTTTAAATTCTGAAATCATAAAAAGACCTAGAATTTCTTACTTCTCTACTTCTATAACCAAACAAAATTATATCACATTGTTATTTTTGAAAATATTTTTAAAACAAGCAGTAAAATTATAAACTATATGAGTGATACTTCATCATCATGCTTTTCTTTGTACCTTATCAGAGTATTTATGGAGCACAGCATAGGCTGTCTGCTGGCTTCTTCAGCAGTCAGTTCCCTGTCTGTCTCTGCAAGACTGGGGTTGGGACATAGGGTCTTATGTATGTGCCATGCTATGGAAGCATCCTACAATTAAGCTGTACTTCAAGTAATTATCTCTTGTTCCTTGCATGCCTGTATTTTATAGACTATAAAAAGTAAATATGCATATTTTAAGGCTCCATTGAAAACAGGAATGGAGGACCATATAGTATGGGCTAGACCACTGAGACATTGAGGATTTCTGGAGAACTTTTTGTTTTCCTGATCAGAAAAACAGCCTTGGTTCTGAATGTGAGTGTGCTATCTGGACTGAGCGCAACTATATTGAGCCATGATGGGATGGGTAGATGGTTCATGGAAGTCTGGCCTTGGCACTGTGGACCTGCTGCTGCAGATGCAAGATACTTAGCTCCAGATAATGTGTTTTTTTTTTAATATTTAATTTATTTATTTGCAAGCAGAGAGATACAGGGAGAGAGAGAGAGAATGGGGCACCAGGGTCTCCAGCTACTCCAGATGCATGTGCCTCTTTGTGCATCTGGCTTTATGTGGGCGCTGGGGAATTGTTCCCAGGTCATCAGGCTTTGTAGGCAAGCGCCTTTACCGCTGAGCCATCTCTCCAGCCCCCGGATAATGTGTTTTCTTTCTGTCTTTTCTTTTCTTTTCTTTTCTTTTCTTTTCTTTTCTTTTCTTTTCTTTTCTTTTCTTTTCTTTTCTTTTCTTTTCTTTTCTTTTCTTTTCTTTTCTTTTCTTTTCTTTTCTTTTCTTTTCTTTTCTTTTCTTTTCTTCTTTTTCCCGAGGTAAGGTCTCACTCTAGCCCAAGCTGACCTGGAATTCACTATGTAGTCTCAGGGTGGCCTTGAACTCATGGTGATCCTCCTACCTTAGAGGAAATTTTTAAAAAAATGTCTTTATTTATTTGCAAGCAGAGAGAGGGGGGAGAGAAGGGGCGGAGAGAATAGGTGCACCAGGGCCTCCAGCCCTGCAAACGAACTCCAGACAAATCTACCTCTTTGTGCATCTGGCTTTACATGGGTACTGGGGAATCTAATCCAGGCTGTCAGGCTTTGCAAGGAAGTGTGTTTAAATGCTGAGCTTTCCCCCCAGTTTAGAGAAAAATTTAAGTCACAGTAGGTCTCATTTCCAGTTAGTTATTGCTAAATACACTTTAAAGTCATGCCACTGACTAGGCTATATTTAGTTGTCTCTTTTGGTCATGATGTGATAATTGCAAACTTACAAGTGGAAACATCTCTCTTCAAATTTGGAATTTTATGAGCCTTACAGTGATGCTTTCTATGTTAGATAATTCATTGTGTGTTGAGTCTTGTTTTTTTACTCCTTAGTCCTTGTTGAGAGATAGATCTCAAATAGATCTTAATTATATGAAATTACCAAAATTCTTTGAGTGATATTTCAGTATTTACCTGTTTATTAACATTACAGCTCTTTGTTATAAAGTTATGGATATTTGTGCATCTGAATAAACTTTCTAATATGTAGATGGAGTTTTCAAAATTCTTTGTGTATGTGAATATGTGCATATGTGCATGTATGTATAGGGGTGCCTATGTGTTGATGATTCACATTTGTATGCATGCATCTGGAGGCAAAAGGAAATCTCAAGTGTCATTCCTCAGGAATACTGTCCACAGTTCTTTGAGTCAGAGTCTCTCATTGGGCTGGAGTTTACCAGGTAAACTAGATTGCTGGCCAGCAAGCCCTAGGGATTAGCCTCCCCAGCACTTGAGATACAAGCGTGTACCACCACACTCTGCTTCTTCTTTACATGGGTTCTGAGGCTCAAACTCAGGTCCTCATGCTTTCACGGCAAGTGATTTACTGACTGAACCATCTCTCCAGCCTCATTTCCTCCCCCCCACCCAAAGAAAATCTTAAAGAGTGATTTTTCATCATTATCTCAGAGGAATTAGTGGCAAGTTATAAAGTTGTGAGAGCTTTATATAATCACGCATGTGTGTCTATACAGAAAAGTCATACATTATTCTTCATGTAAATTTGTCTTAATTTAGATAACTAGATCTTTAGTATGATTGCCTGGTTTTTCCTTAAAAACTTATAATAAGTTGTTTTTTGACATAAAGCATTATTTATTGGTTCATGATTTCATAAAGCCATCCTATTACATATCCATCATCTTGCTTTTAAAATTTTACTTACTTGAATGAGTTTTTTAAAAATATATGTTGTAGGGTCTCATTTTTTTTGTTTTTATCTGTGTTCTAGACAAAAAAGATAGGTCTTCCTCATAGAGCTTGCTTGTTTCTTTTTTTTGCTTGTTTTCTTTCCTAGTTAGTTGCCACTTTTGCTCAGGGTCCTCTCCTCATTGTAAGCTTACTTCATCTTAGCACATGTCTCCACTTCCTTTCTCTTCAGAGTGGCTTGTTCTTTGCCATCGCTGCCGCCGCCTCCTCCTCCTCCTCCTTCTCCTCCTCCTCCTCCTCCTCCTCCTCCTCCTCTTCCTCCTCTTCCTCCTCCTCCTATAATTAAGAGTGACTGACAAATCAACTAGGTTTTTTAGCACCAGTGGTATCATGCTAATTTGAGTAGAGATACTTTGCCAGTCCATGTGAAAGAAAGGAATTAATTTTCAGTTGTCTTTGCTGTCTTTCTAGCTTTTCTGCAAATTATAAGGTTTTAGTCATTTAACACCTTTCCTCCCACATTTATTGACAGTAATTGGATACATTGTATGAGCAAGTCTTCATATGGTACCCCATTTCCCTCCTCCCTGACCCCAATCCACTGGGGGCCCTCTTCAGTAGGCTTGCTGAACTGATCCATGAGATAGAGGGTTATGGATTGTATGAGAGGTAGCCAGTTGTTTTTTTTCCTTGTGTGTTGTTGCTGAGGGGGGTGATGACTGGATATTCTTCCCCTCCATGGCTCTTATAATCTTTCCACCCCTCTTCTGCTCAATTCCCTGAGTCATGGTGGGTGAGTTTTAGGTATGCTTCACTGTTGAGTTCTTAAGAGTCTCTGGGTTTCTGCTTTGGGTTATATTGGGTATCCTCAGTGTCTATCCTTTTACAGGTTATCTGACTTGCTGTGGAGGTAATTCTCTTGCTCGTCTCTCCACTTCCTCAAAGGTTTCTTTGGGCTCTCTATCCCAAGTTAGGGGTGGTTCATCTCCTGCTTGGATATCAGGCAACATCACAGGTCTTGTTGGAGGGATTGGTTTGTTCATGATTCTTGCTCCTTTCTGAAACATACAAACAGAGTGAGATCAATATAGGTTAAATGAAACAAACATTGTTAATTTGGTGAGATTCTAATGGGTGTAGCTTCTCTGTAGATCTCTGGTTAGGGGGTGGTTTCCCCTTGGATCCCAGGTTCTTGGTCCTCATATGGAATTACCATGGATCCCTGTTCCAGTTAAGGGTTATCTGCCACTGAGCAGATCTCTTAGCCAACTAACAAGCCATTGATTATCCACCTAGGTTTAGCACCAGTATTGCACAGAAGAGTACTTCTTGACTTGCTGGTCTCTAGCATATATCAATGTCTTCAGCATTCTCATAGCATCATTTGGGGTTGTATATCAGTGACCTCTGTTTTCTTGAAATATCATTGGCTAATTTCCCCTGGCAGCTCATGTAACGCCTTCCAGCACTACACATGCTACCATGTAGGGGGTGGTTACCATTCTAGATCAAGCAGGGTCTCTCAGTGTTGTGTGACAACAGTTTGTGGTTTCTTCAGCAATAGGGTCTTACCTTTGGCCTGGGGTGGGTATTCAAGAGCTTTGACAAACCTGTCTTGTTTTGGGGACCTTGTGGTCTTTTCAATGAACAGCTCAGTGTTGGAAGTAACCATTGACTGGGATGGAGTTACAGGCCAGAGCAATTTGTCTTGGGGTTAGGCTACCTCTTACCTTATTCAGGGCCCCTCTTAATAGACAATGCCCCCAGCTTCCTTGAGAGCCTTACTGTATGAAAATAAGGATTTTATGGTATCCTTCATTATTGGTTTAGATTGATGTATAAGTTCCCCTGCCCTCCCCTTCCTCAACCCCTCCCCCCCAATCTCTTCCATCCCCTTTGTCAGTCTCTGGGTTTTCCTGGCAGGCTTGCATACTATTCAAGCTCAACTTGGTTTTCCCTGTCAGCCAGTTTTAAGAAGACATTTATGATTTGATGCTGCAATTCCTTCTTTTCATTTTATTTATTAGACATAGTAAAAGGTTTTCCATAGCCTGGGGCTTCTAGGCATGTAAAATATATAAAATGAGCAGCTAAAATTCCATAACAAAGGTGGAAAAAATTCTTTATTTTTAAATAAATATATAAAGGTCTTTATTTAGTAAGAAAAATACAAAAACATGAGAACTCCTCTCCAAAATACTCAGAAACTCTCTTTCCCCCAAAATCATGAGAACCCTTCCCAAAAAATTTCTTCCAAGGGCCTTATGATTAACAAATAGGAGCTCTGCTGAAAATACCACAAGGAGGGAATTACAGGGATGAAAGAGGCCCTGATGGCCCCTAGGGGAGGGGAGGAAAAGCAAGCCTTGGACTACAGAAGGAATCTCACAGGAAACAGTCAACCTAGCTATGCCCAAAATTCTCTGACAATTGTCTTCAAGGGCTGGTATTCACATTATGCAGTAATGAGAAGATATATAGATGACCTGACTTAAATGAGGCTTAGGTCTATTGCGTGTTGGTCTCCTAATAGGGAGCAAGCAGCCACTCATACACTCTCCTCAGCCACCTGGCTTCAGGCTCCGATGGATTTCTTCTTGTCCTACTTTTACTCTGAGCAGCGTTACTGGGAGGAATATTGTTCCTTCAGCCATGCTCGCATGCTTTAATGGACCCAAGGGAAAGGATGTCTCCATATTCACTAAGAAATTCTCAGGAAGCCTTTATGGCAATCTTCCCGCCCCTTCTCTTACCCTGAGCCTCATCTGTTCTCTGCAGAATAGCTTGTTCCAGTGTCTCCTCTTCAGTCCTGTATGCTAAGCTGTGGATCAGATGCCCTTACTACTTTGCTGGCTCTCCACCATGAAGATCAAAATGCAGACAGTAGCTCCTAGTGTGTAGATGTGATTAATGTACCTCCTGACTGCCTTGCTTATGATGGTGGCCTCATCATATTTCTGTTTTCCTAAGTTCTTTCACACACCAGGACCTGAGTGAGCATATGCTGTTTCTTCAGCTGGGAAGATGCTCCTTTCCCATCCTCATCGTGCTCCTTCATCCTTATCTTTTAGTAAATTTTCAAATATCATTTTTCTCAGAAAGGCCCATGTACAGTGGGTGATTCCTGCCCTGTTAGTCTTTGTCATTGCCCCTTGTTTCTCCCATGGTGCCATCACTAACTGTAAATGATGTTGTCTTGTTTGACCATCTCCACTATCAGAATGTAACCTTCCTGTGGGATAGGACCTGTGTGCCTTTTTCATTGGCACAACCTTGCCAAATAGATTGGGCTGAGGTACATAACTAATAGTACCTAATAAATTGGTAATGAATAAATGAAGTAATGACATTGTCTACACTGAGATGATGTGTCACTGTTCTGTAACCCTTCTTGGAAAAGTGTCAATAAACCCCCACCAATTTACATGTTTGTTATACTTTTTGTCTTTTCATGAGGTCCCTAATATATTGAAAGTCCCACTTGTACCATCTGATTAATATCTTTTTCTTTGTTGAAATGTTCTAACTTGACCTTGGCTTCTGTCTCAAACATTCTTCAATCTTCTTAACCACTCTGCTGGTGAGGCTTTCTAATGAGCTTTTTATTTGACTTATTTTCCATTTATTTCAGTTTAGTTTTTCTTCATTATTTCTATTTCTCTTAATTGAATTCCTTATTCATCTTTGTATTGACTTCCTTATTTCATTCAACTGTTTGTGTTCTCTTAGGACTCAGGAATTTATGTTCTTTGAGATTTTTGAGCATACTTGTAATGATTCTTCTGATTTCTTTTTCTGGGACTTCATCTAATTCATTTATTTTAGGCCTTTATTTTGGGATTGGTAATTTTTGGAGGAATTATGTTTTCCATGTTACTGATGGTTTTGCTTTGAGATTTGTACATCAGGAGCTAGGTCATTGGTTGAATTTACTTATTTTTGTAATTTTTATTTATTTAAACTCACCCTTCTTCTTTCAGAGTGAGAGTTTGCACTGTTCAAGAGGAACTAAGATGTTGTTTCCTCTACTAAATTAATGATTAGGATACCAGGCCCAAACGTCATTACTCTCTGTGTTTACTTTTCCTCAGCCCCAGGTTTATCTCTGAAACTCCCAATGCTGCTCCTCCATGTTGGTCAAAACAACACTTGTCTGCATATCACCAGGATAGCTCTGGTGGCAAACCCAACAGGGATAGGTCCCATGGCTCTGAGAACTCACTACTGGACTAGGAGGGCCTGGAAACTTGGACATGCTGTCAGCACAGGCAGGGTGATGGACAAGATGGGAGACAGGTGGGACTAAAGCTTCCACAAGTACGGTTAGCTCACCAGGATAGCAGGCAGGGCTGGAGCTTTGCAGGCATGCTATGGTCACTGGGGCCCTGGGCTGGGCTGGAACTTGGGTTCACAGTCCTTACCTGGAAGACAAGCAGGTGCACAGTGCTAACTGTAGGGATAGGAGGGGATGGTGCTTCATGTGTAACCTTTTTTTTTTTTTTCCAGTTCATCTTGTCCTAGTAGCATGAGCGTTAAATGCTCATTCTAGCATGGCTCAGGATCATCCTGTCTGTCCACATTTGTCTCACTCTCCAAGAGCAGATTTTCCTCGTCCCCTGCCAAAGGACCTTTCCTTAATAAAGGGAATATTCCTTTCTCAAGTTTTAAAATGCATATACCATGCCTCTATTGGGCTGTTCATATCTAACAAATCCTGGCTGATCACTTACATGTGCTAGAACACTGTTCTGAGTGGTGAGCAGATATTATCATTGCCTATGAGTCTAGTGTGGTGCAAACATATAATGTGTGTAGCATATGTATTTGTGTTCCCCAAAATTTGTGTGTGTATATATTTATAGATGGAACACATAGAGAAGTACAATCAAATGAGATACAAAATCTCACATGTTGTCTAGTTGAATTCTTGCCTTCTATATAAATCCCCTCCCGAATTAACAAGTAACTTTCTATTATGTCTATATAATATAGACACTTCATTAATTTCACAATGTAAATGCTGCCACATTTCTAAAACTATAGCTGTGTGCTCTAGCATTGATAATAAATAATGCACTTCTGACTACATGGCTATAACTTTTCAATACAGTAATAAAGTGAAAATTTAAAAATTTCAGAAACTTGATAGGAAGCAGAATATCAGTAATAACAATTTTATCAGGCTTTCTAGACAGAAAGCTTGTGGTGTTTTTTGGCCACAGTAAGCAAGCATATTTATTTACTTAAAGTCCAAGTTTATGCATATACATCAAGCTACATTGAATTGACTACATTGGGATTAGAAACACGCCGGAATGCTTCAATTCTTCTGGCTTTATGTGGGTACTAGGTGATAAAACCTGGGCCATCAGGCTTTACAAGCAATTGCAGTTAACCACTGAGCCATCTTTCTAGCAGAGATGAATTTTTGGCAAATTTATATTACACAATTGGCTGACCATTTAGGAAGAATAACTGTTGTGGCTTGAATCAGATGTCCCCCATAAACTCATGTGTTTTGACTCCTTGGTCCCTAGCTGGAAAATGGAGCCTTGCTGGAGGAGGTGTGTTTGGGGGGCCAGGCTTAGGGTTATTATAGCCAGCTCCCCCTTGCCAGAGCTCTGCTCATTCTCTTGATAATTTGGCAGTCTGTGATGCCTTAACTTCTGTTTTTGTCATGATTTTCCTTGCCACCATGAAGCTTCCAAGACTGTAAATAAAACTTTCCTTGCATCAGCTGCTTTGGTGGGATGTTTTGTCCCAGTAACATGAAGGTAACTATCCTTACACAGGATCTTCACTATAATCTTTACCCCAAAATTAATTTCAGAAGGACTGAAGTTTTAAAATTAAAAACTGTAATTGTTAAAATACTAGTAGAAGCTGGGCATGGTGGCACACACCTTTAGTCCCAGCACTTGGGAGACAGAGGTAGGAGGATCTCTGTGAGTTCAAGGCCATTCTTAAACTACATAGTGAATTCCAGGTGAACATGGGTTACAGTAAGACTCTACCTCAAAAACCAAAAAAGAAAAGGACTAGTAGGAAACATGAGCAAACTATTTTCATAATTTTCTATTAGAAAAGGTTTTTCCTGGGCTGGGGAGATACTCAGTGGTTACAGGAGCTTGTAAATCCTGCTGGCACAAGGTCAGTTCCCCAGTACCCAGGGAAAACCAGATGCACAAAGTGACACATGCACCTGGAGTTCATTTGTAGCAATAAGAGGCCCTGTGTGCTTGTGCTCTGCTCACAGATAAATAAAAATATTACAAAAAAAGAAGAGATCTTTCCAATAAAATTCATAATACATAATCCTTAAAAGAAAAAAAGGCTAATTACTTAAAGATTAAAAACTTCTCTATTAAAAATACTTCACAAGGAATTATGGATCATATCCATGTAGTTCATAAACTGGAATAAAATTCTTGTTAGACATAAGGCCAAAGATTTACTATCTTCGTATATAGATTTAATATTAAATATATAAATAAATATATTTGTATATAGATTTAATATTTACTATAGTCTAATGTATTAATATACAGTATAGCAAATTAAGAAAAATAAAGAAATATATATGAGGAAAATTTTAATTTGGGATTGTTTGTTTGCTGTGGCATAAGACCAGCTATGAAGGGCATAACAAAATGAGTGTTTTTTTTCTCATAGACCATGTTCTCTGGTTGGCACAGGGTTGTACAATACATCAAGAGTTTCTAGTCTTTCTGCTTGGCTCTCTTTAGTGGGTTGTTTCATTTTTCATGCTCAGGCCAGATGCCCCCTGGTATTCCAAACCTATATATATATTTAAGCACATACTTGAGGGGCTGACAAGATAGCTCAGTGGTCAAGGCGCTTGCCTGCAAAGCCGAATGACCCAGGTTTGATTCTGCAGTCCCTACGTAAAGCCAGATACACAAAATTGCGCAGGCATCTAGAGTTCACTTGCAGCAGCTGGAGGCCCTGGCACACCCATTCTTTCTGTCTCTCTCTTTCTATCTCTCTCTGTTTTCAAATAGATAAAAATATTTTTGAAAATGGGGGGAGAACATACTTGAATAAAAACTGACCAAAAGTAATGTTCTCTAGGAAGGGAGAAACCCATTTTATTGTTTGGAGCACAACTTGGTGCAGGTGAGGGTTCCTGGTTGCTAGATGTGTTGTTTAGGAAAAGGGAGTGTTACTGTCTAGGCCAGCTAAGCTGGTCCCTGTGCTCTTCTGCCTCACACAGAAACTTTGTTCACTGCTATGTTCTAATGCTTCGATGAGCCCTGCCACATATCAGACACCTTTTTAGAGATGTGAATGACTCTCCAGTCACGTCTCCAGTACCACACACCTGAAAGAATTGAGTGGGAATGCAGCACGTCTCCAGTACCACATCCCTGAAAGAATTGAGTGGGAATGCAGAGTCAGAGGCAGGTGATGTCTGGAAGTGTGATCCCAAGAGGGAGGAGGCAGAGAGGTTTGTTTGCTGAGTTATCAGGATCCCAGGATGAGATGGTTGACTACCTCTAGATTGCTAAGCTTGAGTCCTGCAGGCGGATATGGTGGGGGGTGGCTCAGAGCTCCTTGTTCCAAGAGGGAGTGCTGCAGTTGCCCTCTTGTTGCTGGGACAAAGCACCCAACCCAAAGCAGCTGATGGGATGAAGGCTGGCTTTCAGTCTCAAAGGGAAGTTTCATGATGGCAAGGGAAAGCACGGCATGAGCAGCGGCTGGGCATCATCTCTGTCACAGCAGGGGGAGCAACAACAGGAAAGGGAAGCTGGCTCTGTTACCCGGAAGTCCATGTCCCCAGCAGCGTGCTTTCTTCAGCAAGGCTCCACCTCTCAAATCAACACCACCTGGGCATCACACATTAAAACACGTCAGTTGATGGGTTGATATCTGATTCAAATTACCACAGAAAGCTAGTGTCCTGGGCCCAGAGCAGGAGAAGCATAAGCCTACTCTTCTGTGGCATGTGTGGAAATACATGGGACCTCTGAACCTCAGATTCCTCATGTTTGAAATGGTGATCAGCGTCCTCATGGTAGGGGTCTAAACACTAAAGTAGAGTACAGGCATGGCACCAATGCCTGGTACTGGTAGTGGCTGTGAGTTGCCTATCCCTGTTTCCCCTCTTCTGAGAGATAGAGGGTTAAAAAGTTTATTCTAGTTTACAGTTTAAATTTGTGTTGTTTTTCTTTACAAAATAATAGTTTACAAAAGACATTAATTCCCACTGGCTTATAACAAAAATTAGTTGTATCTAGGAGTGGTGCAGATTCTGGAAGCTGAGGCAGGGGAAATGTCAGTTTCAGGCTAGCCTGGACTTCATACCAAGAGCCTGTCTCAGGAATTTATGGGAGAGTAGCTACCTCTCCATCTCCACTTTCCTGAGACCTACTTTGTGACTTTTACCTCTTAGTTGTTTCTTCTAGAATTTACATCTGTGTTTACACACAAACGCTAATATTCTTTCTTGTTTTCAATTTTAGATTATTTTTTAGATACCAAATATAGGTATTTTTATCCACATACCAGGAAATGGAAGGATTGAGTTTTCTCTTCCAACCCAAACTCTGCACACTCCTCTCTTAATGTATTCTATTTTTAACTCATCAATATTGAGAATTTACATTTTTACTATAGCTATTTGTATGTGTGCTAGCTACATAGTGTACTGTGACTCAGTTTCACACTGGGGATTGAACCCAGGGCACCACATATCCTAGGCAAGCACTGTACCGCTGAGCTATACCATTAAACCTCCCTCAGAATATGAAACAGTCCCCTTAATAATCTCAGATCTAATATGTGTTTACTAATTATGTTTTCCTTCCCCTTGTGAATCCATTCCTGTCTCTTCCTGGCTTCCTGCTCCAGGTTGGACTGTTTGTGCTCTGAGCTTGCTCCCTGGTGGTGTGCCCCCTGGGAACCCCTTCTTCCTGAATGATTGGGACTCCCTGCTTCCGGATACCATTTCTTTCTCCTTTACTTCTTTGGTTTGCCAAGGTCCTTTTGTCCTTTAGCTTTTTGAGAAAGAAAGCAGGGGAGGCAACATCTTTGGGACTTTTGAAGATGATACCTTGTAATTGATTAGTATCCAATGTTGCTTTTGAGAAGTCTGATGATTATGATCCACTTGATTTCCATGTATACTTTTTCTCCTCTTGGAAGTTTGTAGAGCTTTCTTGCTTTACTTAATATCTTGATATTTACAGTGGTACTTGTAATGGTATAGATTATAGTGATATCTACATGGGGTCCTTTTTTCATTGAACCTGGTGGAGAAGTTGAGGCTTGAACCCCAAACCCTGAGTTCTTGTCTTTTGATAAACCAAAGAATTGGCAAATCAGACTGAAAATGATTTTTATAAAACACCACACCTTACTCAAACATTGAGAGGTAAAAAGCAAGAGAAAAAAAGGACATATTGTGACAAAATGTGTCTAACTACCAAAAAAATAAATAAAAGGTACTTTCAAAGAGGGATTAAGAAAAATAAAAGTGAAATTCATGATAAAATGTCCTCCCCCCCCCTCTGGCAAAAGCCGCCAGGAGAGAAATAATCTCACCAAGACCCAGCCAAGCTTATCTGCAGCTCCCAGAAAAAAAAAATGAACAAAGACGCCCTGGTTTGGGGTGTATTGTAGATAACCTTCTCTTTGCTATCACAAAGAACCCAACAAAAAGCAGCTGATGGGAGGAATGGGTTTATTTTGGCTTATAGACTTTAGGGGAAGCTCCATGAAGGTAGAAAAAATTACAGCATGAGCAGAGGGTGAACATCACTTCTGCCACAGCACTGTAAACAGCCGCAGGGGGGTGAGCCAAACACTGGCAAAGGGAAGCTGGCTTATAACCCCCATAAGCCCGCCCCCAACAACACACCTCCAATTCCAAAAGTTCCAATTCCAAAGCTGCCATCAACTGGGGATCAAGCATTCAGAACATATAAGTTTATGGGGGACACCTAGATCAAACCACTTACCTGTGCCAATCAACCAGGGCTAAGAAAGGGAGAAGCCCACCCACACTTGGCCAGGCTGCGTACTTGGCTGGGATGAGCTGATATAGGTATGGCAAAGTGGTAACATAGGATCACAGGTGGCCATCCCTTACTGACTGTCTGGGAGAGAGTCTAGCTACCTATGCTGTCTGCTCACATCATGACTTGTGCTGGATTTTATCAGTCTTACCATTCATCCTTCAGTTGTTGGAAATATTTTAAAATTATTCTTTAAAGAAGTTTTGTTTTTATTTTTTCTTTTCCTAAAACTAATTATTTCGATGTCTGACCTTCTGCCTGGCTCTGCTTTGCTTTTAGTTTCTAGTTTCTCTTCCTTCCCCTTTCCCTCCCTTTTCCTCCCCTTGTCTCCTCTCTCCTCTCTCCCTTATTCCCTATTTCTTTTCACTTATTCTCAGTCTCGCACTCCCTTTGACCTTCTTCCCTTCTCCTCCCTGCCTCCCTTTTTCTTCTCCGTGCTGGTCATCAAACTCAGTGCTAGGCAGGCACTCTACCGCTAGACTAACTACATATTTTTTTTTCTCTGTCCAGTTTTCTTTTCTAGTTTTCTTATTTCAACTTTTTGTTGGGGGCTCTGTCTTTCCTACAACAGAGGTCTAATGGAAGCAGCTAGTGATCCTAGGCTGTAAACTAAATACCAAGAAGCATAGGAAAACCCTATCACACTGTCACCTGGAAGCCCTTACGATAAGACAAGGACAGATTACTTTTTAAGTGTCTCTCAAGTATATCTTTGCTCCTGTGTTTGTTGGGTTGAGGAAAGAGAACTCAGAGGCTCTCAGCCTAATGTTTTTAATATCTTCCAAGCTGATTATTTCACCATTTAGCAGTGAGACTCTGATCACTTCAGCCTCTTGTCTTAAGCATGATCCTTTTTCTTGCCCTGAGCTGAGCCTGATGTCCCAAGTCTCATGTCTCTGTTCAGCATCTATGGAGTGAGTAGATTGTTATTTACAAGCTTAAGGATTCATAGCTTCCTCTCTAGCAGGAATCCTGTGCTCCAGAATGGGGGCTGGTAAACTTTATATAAAAGAACGAGAGAATAAAAGCAGGCCACATCATGGATTCTGTCACATATTGTATTCCCCCTTTTCCTCTTCTCTTCTTACTCCCCCCCTTTAATGATCATTTTAAATGTTGAAAACTAATTACTAGTAGGTCATAGTTTACTTACTGCTGGTCCAGAGGATTTTTTTAGACACTCAACCAACCATCTTCATTTCATCTCTGCCTTCAGAAGACGTTGAAGCCTCTGATTTCTGATTCATTGTTTGGTTTTATGTATAAACTGGTACTGAAAGCTGCTTGGATTTGAGCTTCCATATGTCTGCAAGGCGAATGAAACAGTGGCTCACCCATCTTCCAGCATCCCAAATATCAGATATTTTTTTCTTATCTGCCTTTTTCTTTGCACTTTTTTGAGTCATCCCACTCCACTCATGTGGATTTGAGGAGGAATGGAGATAAATGATGTACTTAATCTACTGAATTTAACCAAAAGTTCCTTCCAGTCCAGTTTGGTTGGTTTTTATTTTTATTCCTTTCTTTGATAGTTCTTGGGTTAATTTTGCATTTGTTCTCCACGTGCTCACTTGCTGCCAGATGTTTTGAAGATGTCCTTGGAGAAGAAAAACGAGTGGTTTTTAAATGTAATGTTCTTGAAATGCTCACAGTGGCTCAGTGTGTAAGATCTCAAGGAGGCTAACTTACATGATAGAAATACAGTTCCCTCTCATTTGTATATAAACTATCAGGAGAATAAAAGAAATGTTTGTAATAAACTTTGTAGTTGTTTAAAATTGAATTTAAGGTAGTAAATCAAAGCTTTTGGTGGTATTCCCCTGGCATCAGAGAGCTTGGTAAGGGATCCCTAAGAGCTGATCAAAGGGTGGTGTTGAACATTTTTTTTTTTTTTTTGTGGATTGCTTTTGGTCCTTTAATCTGATGACGTTTCAAATTCCATTCTGAACACAGTACCCATCCCCCCACTCACAGTGTCTTGGCAGCATCTAGCACTATCTTTACCAAATGGCCTCTGTTCAGGCACAAGTCTCCTTTGCCATCAAGTCTTATGTGAACAATGATGATTGTCAGAAAATGGCATCTTTAAAGTTCTTATTCATAACACATTTTTACTCTTGTACTCAAATGAAAATTGAAAATGAAAAACACACAATCAGATCCCTAAAAGACGACTGCAATCCTTTCTGCTCAGGTTCCCCCTTCCTTGCCAGTGAGGATGGCGTACTGGGTGGAGTGATCGTCCTTCGATCATGCAGGTGCTCGGCAGAGGCTGACTCCTCCCTGGACAAGCAGACGCTGCTCGGTGAGTTGGAGATAACACCTTCTATGATGTCTTCTTTTCTCATTTTCTTCACGACATGAAAAGTCAGTAATTATAAGCTATGGATGGGTAGGATGGGCCATTGATAAATTGACAAAAGATGAATGCTTGCTTGTAAGCGCAAACTTTGAGCATGTTTTTCAAGTGAGCTGGAGACCTAGGCCCTTCAGTAAAGTCTTAGAATGATGAACGTTAGACCACATCTTGCTTCCCTGTCTCATCCCAGAGCCTTAGAGGTGACCTATATCATTATAAATTGTAACATGGCAGTGGGAGAGGACACACTTCTTCCAACTTCTCTTTCCAAAAGGATTAAAGACTGTGTAAACAGCTACTAGCTCCATGGTGTGTTGCGCATACTGTTCCATGCATTCATCTATGAAATAAGACATTCACCCTGCCCTCCTCTTGAAGCTGTGCTGAGGAAAAGGCAAGTGAGCATGCTTGCAGGTTTACAGATGTGTGATCATGTATCTAGCCAAGCACATCGGTAGAGAGGAAGCCACCTCACCTTCCATTTGTCAAGGCATGGACTGATGGCGTAGTGACTGCCCCTCATACAGAGAGGCATTTTTAAAAAACATGTATAGTAGGAGTCTATTGAATTAAAGTGTACTTATATTCACAAAAGTGTGCACAAATCATGGCTCCCTCTCTCCTTCCCTCCCTCCCTCTCTTCCTCTCCCTCTCCCTCCCTCCCTTCCTTATTTCTTTTTTTTCAAGATAGGGTCTTACTCTACTCCAGGCTGACCTGGAATTCACTATGTGTCTCAGGCTGGCCTCAAACTCACAGTGATCCTCCTACCTCTGCCCTCTCCAGTGCTGGAATCGAGTCTACTTTCTTGGTGAATCATCACAAATTGAACCTGCCTTATGTTACTAGTACCCGGACTTAAAAATAGAAATTTTCTACCACCTACAAAGGCCCCTGTGACCCACTTCTAATCTCTTTATCTCCTTCAGATTAGACCAATGTGCTGACTTCCCACAACATGGTCAGTTTTGCCTGGTTTATGTGTTATATAAATTGAATCATAAATTATGTCTGGTCTTTAGTGAACACTGGCCCGTTAGCTTGTCTAACACTGCACTGATAAATGAAGCCTCTACTTTGAATCTTTAGGCAGCTCTGTCAGTCTTGGTTTTCATCAGTGGATCTTGGATTTCTTACCTGAGTCTTTCTGGGACAGACTGACAACTGTTTTTTTTAATATTGATATTTAGCCACTATTTTCTGACTCCAAGGAGCCTCCTAACTTCTAGGCTTTCTTCCTCTGTCATCTCCCTCCCACCTGCAGACTACCACCTGAGAGCCTACCGCGGGCCCCAAGCCAGGAACAATCAGGAAGAAAGACAATGGTTCTAAAGGCAAAAATAGCTATACCAATCCCAAGATTAGAGAGAGTGATCATAACAAAAGTAATTGAAATATATGTAATTAGTTTATTCTATGTGTAAGCTAAATGATGACAAAACATGTTTCTTTTGCTGCCCTTATTCTTTTTCTTCTTTTATTTTTTGTAGTTCAAGCTAGCTTTCTATCCTCAAATCTCAGCCTCTCCAGTCCTGAGATTACATGTGCATGTGCATCCCACCACTTTTGGCTTTTATTTTTGATCGACATATAATTGATACATGTTTATGGTTATACTGTGTTTTTTTCAGTTGATATATACCTTGGATAGTGATCAATTCTAGTAGGCAATTAGTATATCTCCCTTAAGCTTTTACTATGTTTGGAATGAGAACATTTTTGAAATATATAGTGAATTATGAGTGACTGTATTCATCCTCCTGTGGGCTCCCAATAATTTCTAGATAAATGAATTAAGTGCCCAGTTTTTCCTTATTGAATTTTTTTACAGTTCAAAAAAGGGAATTGTCACATAAAATATTCTCATGTGTTTAACAAAGCAATATGAGTTGGATAAAGTGTGTCTGGGAATAAAAATATTTGGAGATAGTTTAAATGGCTCCCAGAAAATAGGCTCTGCAAACAGCCTTGTAGAAGGACATCTTGGACATTAACATGGTTTTAACACTTGTACTGCCACTTGACACTCCCCAGATCAGGAGATGCAGCATAGCCCAGCCTGCAGATTGCAGATTTCACACAAAGAAAATTCTTGTCTTTGGATGATACAGCTGAAAAGAATTAATTTCCTCTCAACTTTTAGAGGGGAAAAAAAAGCCAATACATTTTTACCTGCTGAAGTATAGTTGCATATGTTCATCAGGCCTCCACAGAGGTACTTTCTAGGGTAGTTAAGAAATGTGCAGGCAGAGGCACAAGCCCTCTAGTGCAAACAGTGAATGTATTGCCATTTTAAGCTTGTGATGCAGGTAATTAGAATACATGCAAATATATGGTATAAACAACCGATTCTGCTATGGGAGTACATCTCCTTCTTGACACCCTCTACCCCGTGTTTTGATTGGAGCTGGTAAAGTTGGGGAGTTCCTTCCTTGGAGTGGTTGATAGCAGTGCTGTTGGGGCCAATGTGAAACAGGCTTCTTAGGTTTCAGGAAAATAATAAGCAATAAATGTATAAGAGCTCCTAGGAAGAAAAAAAGTTTATGTCTTTGGCCAGTGGCCTTTGGGCCAAGGCTGTGTTGGAGCTCTTCATACTAACCAGATCTTTAGGCACACAGTTCACTCAGACCCTGATTATCCCATGAACACACATGGTGATTGTTACTTTGCCATTAAGTTAATCCTGCCTTACTCAGAGAATCACTTCAGGTTCTTTCTACCTGGGAATGTGTTTATGGTGCCAATAATGAACTTTTGGGCCTGATACTGCTTCCATTTCTCTAGCTACCCCTTTCCCCACCCCTCTTGTTTTTCATCTTTTACTATGAAATGTTTCATACGGTTTTAAAAGAAGGGCATAATGCATTTGTAGGTTATAAAAGATAATAATGAAATGAACACCTGTGGACCTGATGCCCAGCTAAGAAATTGCCCATTACCAGTATCTTTGAAGCCCCCATGTGGGCCTCTCTGATCTCACTACGTTCTTTCTCCCCACTTGCATTTCACATGTACCTCTTGGTTTTCTTTAAAGCCTTTTCACATTTCTGTGTATTTGTGTTGTTTATTGTTACTTGATTTTTAATTTTTTATGAGAATTGTTGCAGTCTCTTTCATAATTGCCTCAAAAGATAGTGAGTTCCTTCCTGTATCATTTTTGGCTGAGCTCTGTCAAATCAAATGGTTCCACAGCTGCCAATTAGAGCTTAATTGCAATGCTTCCCCTTTCATAGCAAGCAGAATTCATTGAGTACTTTTTGTTGTTGATGCTGTTACCAAAACATGCTGTGGTTTAAAAATAAATTTAAAAAAATGTTAGATTCAATTGATGCTTCCTGGAACATTAAAAAGATAAAAGGTCATTTTACAGTAACTTAAAATTCCAACTGCCTTTTGGTTTTACTGGCATTAAAAATCTGGTGAGCACATATAAATACACAGTTCAAAGGACCTTCCTTCTGGTGCACTAGCAACATCACTTCTTTCCATGACAATGGCACATGCCAGCCACTACGAGTACTTATGACTGGCATTTCTGCAAGGTTCATATGATCACGAAATCCACTGTAAAAGAGTAAGCACATTAGTATTCGGCTAGCAGAGGAGAGAGGCTTCATGGGTGTGCATCTAATGTTACCAATCTCTCAAAAGCAGAATTAAAACTTTGGTCTACATGAGAGTCCTGTATGCTTCTGAGATAGGAAACTCATTTCTCAGGTGCCTCTCGTTTTGAAAAATAGGCTGGCACCCTAATTCTTATTTAAAGATCAGATAGAAATACATAGATTAGCTTAGTGGTCAAGTGACTCTGGCAAGTGTGCTTTTTAAACCTTCTGGTAGCCCACTAATAGCATTAATATATGTGTGGTGCACTGAGATTCATATTTTGGAAATAGTTTTGCTATAATCTCCTTTGTTTATAGCAGAACATTCCTTCTTTTACATGTTAATAGCATTTTCTTTTAAAGCTGGAATTTTTATATGTAATTTTCTTCTCTGTCATGAGAGGTAACATTCCAGCCAGAACTTTGTGTACTTATTTATTTGGCTACAAATTTTTCCATTTGAAATATGAAGATTTATGAATACAATTCCAGCAATTATATAATTCTACTAGTGATACTTCTAAAACTCAGGAAAAGGATTTGGCACATTTTATAGTCATTTTTCATCTGTTGAAAGGGTATTAAGTATCAATCTAGCATGAGATCAATCTAATAAAAAAAGTTGTTGAATGAATAAAGTCATGTTTCAGTGAATCTTGTTTTACTGCCTTGTTTTCTGTCCAGCAGAGAACTTCCATGGCTCAGGCAGCGGCTGTCTACTTCCAGCAGTCTCCAGTGCAGTACAATGCAACAATAGGGAGAGTTGACATATCTTGAAGGGCTTCTCTTTAGTCAGCATCCTTCTTTAGTCCTGAACAAAGCTGAGCGAGTTTTTGAGAAAGCAGAATGATTATTCCCTTGGCTTGGAGTAACTAGCATTTTATAGAATTCAGTCCCCATTGCTCCCAAGACAGGTCAGCGGTGAAAGTTTTTCAGGGAAGTATACCAATTCAGTCATCTCACAGCCACAATGGGGCATGCATTGCATGAATCTTAAGGATGCTATGTCTGGACAGTCAGACATTTTTGTATATTATCGTTTGAAGAGACGAGCCACCTACTGGGTTAAGAACTTAAGAGACAGAAGTAAAAATTTACAGAGATAAGAGGAAGCTGTTCTACTTAAAGTTTCTCATTCCCGTTTTTAGAAAAAATAATTTTCCTTTATTCAATAAGGAGAAACTTAAACGGTGCAAGTCGTCCTAGGGTATGCCAGTCAAGCAAAGGCTAAGAAGCGGCAGCTGACTTGGCATCTGCCCAGCAAAGACGGTTCTGATTTTAGAGTTCTGTTTTCCTTGTAAGAAGGTCTGGATGTGAAGTCAAGCAGAGAGGTTTTAAATGGGTGAGGGAGCCAGGGCAGCTGGGGGTTGTTAGCAACAATGAGAAGACAATATTATTTTTAAAAATGGAGTGGCTTAGGGCTTCTTTCTGGTCAGAGAAAATAATTCATTTGGAAATAAAAAGCTTGCTTGCAACTTGGTAAGAAAATTTTGCTAACCTTAATTTAAACAGGATGACATGTGAATGATATTGAGAGAGAAAGAGGTACCCTGGGAGAAGCATCATACAATAGTTTTCAGTGCTCATTTAACTAGTGAAGGTGGTAACTTCAATGCCAGGAAGAGGCCAAGCCTTTTCCTGGAGCTTAGGACTGGTTCATGTGGCAGAAAGCTACCACAACTGCTCTAGAGCCCCCTTCAGCTTTACACCCAAGGGTGACTGTTCAAGGTGTTAAGTTCAAATCTTTTGAATATCCCTGCAATGCCACTAGTTTATTATTCTTGCAAAGCCCGCATTTAAGTAGCTTATGTTCCACCTCCTCTGGCCCTGGAACTGAATATGACATTTCACATGACATTCATATGACATAATGTGCTAAGAAGTCACCTGGTGGAGAAGTCACCTGCCAGGTCCCTGTGTCCATTTTTCACATGTTAAACCTATCTGGGAACTGACTTCAATGTGTCCTGAATGTTTTTTGATGGGAATTTTTCCATGGTGTTGAGCATCCCTCCGAGGAGCCCCACAAATCCCTCCTACAAAGCATAAGCCTTTTTGAATCAGTAGTTAAGGTGGTAAATAGTCGCTGGCTGCTACCAGAGGAAAATAGTCATTACTGGGAGGCCAGAGCGTCTTTGAATGCAAATAGGCTTGAGTCTGACCACACCAAAGACTGTTGTAGCCAGCACTTTCATAGGCGCAGACATCACTGCAGGCCATTCATTAGCCCTCCTATACTGACTGCATGTGGAAGAATTCTGAACTATCGAGCAATATCGCCCAGACTTGCTGTATGGTGACTGTCCTGTTTATATGGTTCAGAATCATTTGTAGTGTGAACACTTCACTTCCCCAAAGCAGGAAATAGTCATAGTCTAGATACTAGCAGTGGTGAGTAATGTTACTCTCACACTAAAATATTTTTTCTCTGTATTATTTTATGTGAGCAAAATTTTGTGGTACTTTTTGCTAGGTTTTAATTATAAATCAAGACAAATAGCAACTGAATAATTTTGACAGCTTTTGGTGAGAGAAACTTCACCTTCGAGACAAACAGATGTTTGCTAATCATTTTCTTAAAATTTGTTATATTTTGGCCTTTTATAATATTTTGAATGAAAACCTAGTTTGGGGAAAGTGAAACACTTACTTTATTTATTCTGACTGCTCTTGGAGCATGGCAGATTTTGCCCTCAGTGTGAATAAGTAGGGAAGTCTTCGTATACTTTCATAAGATCTGGTTCTTTTAAGGTAGTTATGAGTCTAGGGAACATTTTGAAAATATGAGATGAGATTTTCATCATGATAAAGTATTCTAATAAATGAGAGTTAAAAATATATATGGTTGGGGGGCGGAGCAAGATGGTGACCGAGTAACAACGTCGCCAGGACTCTCCGGAAAGGTTTGACCCCCTCAACTGGTATCCAGGCTTTGGACACCGGCCGAACCTGAGTTCGGACTCTCCCTCCCTCCCGAACCCCTGGGCTGAGCAGACAGGGTTCGCGAGCAGCTCTCTGCTCCCCTGTGGAGCAGAGGGCCGAGCCCCCCCCCCACTAGATCCCGCCATTATCCCCCGGGGCAGATTCCAAGCTCTCCGCAGAGGTTTCATTGCAGGAC